>ML813691.1:91926-101939 GCA_009831015.1 Picea engelmannii
TCACTTTGTGCATTATGGTTGAGATCGTGGTTTAAATTGCTTCCGCAATAATAGTAGAAGCGATTCTGTATTTAACAAGTTGTGGTAATTGTTAGATCAGGAGAATCGCAGGAATACATTAATTTGTATCGAAATTTCTACAGTATGCATGTGAAAGAGTTATAAACTATGCAAATTATAAAAATGTATTTAACTCTTGACCAATAACCAACATTTGTCTTTTCACTCAAGCGGATGATTAGCCGCGAGAATCTACAGACGCAGAGTATGGTTACTCACCAAGAGGTGGGAGAAGGCTCCCACAATAGAGACAAAGAGTTTGATGAAACAAGAGAAATAGGAACCCCTCCAGACCTAGCCGAGACAGTGAGGAGTCTCATGGTTGAATTGCAAAGCTGCAAGGCCGACAATGAAAGGATGATGAAAGAACAAGAAAAACAAACCAAAATTAATGCAGTTTTACTGCAGAGCTTATCCGACCTACAACGACAAATGCAGTATGAACCTGAGATGCAGAATCATGGTCGTGTCAGTGGCCATACTGAGAGAAGCACGTCAAGAATGTTCCACCCCAGAGGTAAAGGACCAGTGCCAGATGATTCCACTGAGAAGGAAGTTGGAAATTCAGAAGGCTCTTCCAGCAACAGGAGCAGTTCCTATTCTCAAAAAAAACAAAAGAAGCAAAAGACTTCCAAGGGTCATAAATTTGAGGAATTTAGGAAGGCTAAACCTCCCTCTTTCGACAACGAGATAAAGAAGGGAGAGGAAGCCAAGGCCTGGCTACTTGGATTGAAGAAATATTTCAGAGTCTATGACTTTTCAGAAAATTTGAAGGCTCGAGTGGCCACTTTCAATATGAATGGAAAAACTTCCATCTTGTGGGAAGATCTTAAGAACATGAAATGGGTCCACGAGGAGGACCTGTCCTGGAAATGGTTTGAGAAGTACTTCTGGAAGAAGTATTTGTCGGAAAGATATTTCAATGAGAAGGCTAAAGAGTTTTATGAACTCAAACTGGGGCAACTCACTATAGAGAAATATGTCAACAAATTCCTCGACTTATTGAGATATGTACCCTACATCAAAGCAGAGAAGGCGAAGGTGCAATGCTTCATCAGTGGGCTACCCAAGGAATACCAGAACCAAATCGAATTCGACGAGCCAAAGACCTTAGAAGACACTATTCGAAAAGAAACATATTGTCATGAACAATATGGACATCGGGCAGAGTCTCGTGGAGACTGGAAACAGAAGAGTGGTTCGAGATTTCAGAAAAAGGGGATCAAATCCTCAGGATTTAAAAACTACAAGAAGAACCCCAGAATGAACTATCCAGCCCAGAGTGTACTCCAACAGAACTTTCCCTCGATGGACAGAAACAAAACTTCTGGACTTGTACCAGTGAAAACTAATAACCCAAAGAAAGAACCTCTGAAATGTTGGGGTTGCGGAGAAGAGCATCTCCTGAGAGACTGTCCACACCGACAATAGAACAGTCGAAAAGTTTATAACATACAGGAAGCTACCACAGTCAATGATGTGGCAAGGAGCGTGCCGCAGATTTATGTAGCCTTCGATAATAACCAAGCTGACCACCAAGCTTCAGTGGTGGAAATAGAAGGTATGATTTTCAACCATCTAGTGTCTGTTTTGATTGACCCTAGTTCAAATTTGAGTTATATATCCCCTAGAGTTGTTGATAAGTGTAAACTATAGACACAGAAGCAAACCAATCCATGGTTGGTACAGTTAGCCACTGGCACCAAGAGAAAGGTAATAGAGGTCATACCAGCCTGCCAGTTAATGTTGGGTGAATTCCCCACCCAAGAAACCCTTAATGTATTACCCCTGGGATCATACGAATTGTTGATTGGTATGGACTGGCTGGCCGCCCATAAAGCCAAACTGGACTGTTACCATAAAACCTTAGAATGTGTGAGCGAAGAAGGAAAAAGCATAACCCTCCAAGGGATCTGAAAACCGGTCTCGGTGAGACAAATATCAGCCCTACAAATGAGAAAGTATTGTCGAAAGGGATGTCCCCTATATGCAATACAGGTGCTGAAAACAATCGATGGCACTAAACCAAGCCCTGATGAACACCCTATCCTAAGAGAATATAGAGATGTTTTTCTGGAAGAGGTACCGGGTCTACCTCCGAGAAGAGACATTGACTTCTCGATAGAGCTCACACCAAGAGCGGTGTCGGTGTCTAGGACACCCTACCGGATGAGCACACCTGAGTTAGTTGAACTCAAATTGCAATTGAAAGAGATGATGGATAAGGGTTATATTCAATCCATCATGTCCCCATGGGGAGCACTAGTCCTGTTTGTGAAAAAGAAGGATGGCACCCTTAGATTGTGCATAGATTACAGACAAATTAATAAAGTAACCATAAAGAACAAGTACCCCTTGCCCAGGATCGATGATCTATTCGATCAATTGGGTGGTGCGTCTATTTTATCAAAGATTGACTTGAGGTCAGGGTACCATCAAGTCCGAATTAAGGGTGAAGACATCCATAAAACCGCCTTTCGGACACGATATGGTCACTATGAATTTGTGGTAGTGCCATTTGGGTTAACCAATGCCACTACTACTTTCATGTGCTTAATGAACAATGTACTCAGTAAATTTTTAGATAAATTTGTACTAGTTTTTATTGATGACATATTAATCTACTCTAAGAATAGAGAAGAACATGAAGATCATCTTCGACTTGTGCTGCAAGTGCTAAGAGAGCATCAACTCTATGCTAAATTCAACAAATGTGACTTCTTTCAGAAGCAAATACATTACTTGGGACATGTTTTGTCCGAGGAAGGGGTAGCAGTAGATCCTGACAAGATCAGGACTATCATGGAATGGCATACCCCAAAGGACGTCTCAGACATCAGATCCTTTATGGGATTGGCGGGATACTATAGGAGATTTATAAAAGGATTCTCCAAGATTGGTTGTCCAATCACTGCCCTCCAGAAGAAGGGAAAAATATTCTTGTGGACACAACAATGTGAAGAAAGATTTCAAACCTTGAAACATCTACTAACCCATGCACCCGTGTTGAAAATCGTTGACCCAGAAGCTCACTTCCTTGTGTGCACATATGCCTGTAAGGAAGGGCTCGGAGGAGTCCTTATGCAGGAAGGAAAGACGATCTGCTATGAATCCCCAAAATTGAATGAACATGAGGTCAACTATGTGACTCATGATCTAGAACTGGCTACCATAGTGCATGCCTTAAAAATGTGGATGCATTACCTCATGGGAAGAAAATTTGTACTTATGACAGATCACTGTGGATTACGGTATTTGTTCGACCAACCAAAGCTCAATGCTAGACAAGATAGATGGATGGCCCTCCTTAGCGAATTTGATTTTGAAATCAAACACATCAAAGGGAAGGAAAATAGGGTGGTTGATGCCCTTAGTAGAAGCATGAAAACAATTCACCTGGCAACGGTGAGTACCTGCAAGACAAATGTCAAGAACAGAGTCAGAAATGCACAAGAAACAGATTCCTTCGCTCAGACTGTGACCCTATACTTACAGCAAGAACCCGCTGGAGAAAAGTATGAAGGCTACCAAATGACTGAAGGAGGTCTACTCACCTACAGAGATAGAATGTACATTCCAAATCGTGACGACTTGAAGAGGTTCATCATGGATGAACTACATAAAATACCATACACTGGTCACCCAGGATACTAGAAAATGATCACTGCCACCCAGAAACAATTTTATTGGTCTGGATTGAAGAAATACATAGCCAAATATTTGGCCCAATGCATAGAATGCCAACAGGTTAAAGAAGAACATAGACACCCAACAGGACTATTACACCCTTTACCCATTCCAGAATGGAAATGGGAAACCATCTCCATGGATTTTATCACTGGATTACCAACTTCAACCAAACAGAACGATGCCATTATGGTGGTGGTGGATAAACTGAGCAAGTCTGCTCATTTCATCCCCATCAAATCAACCAGCAAGGCAATAGATATTGCCCAGGTATTCATGAAAGAGGTGTTTCGAATGCATGGTATGCCGAAAGAGATAATATCTGACAGAGACACAAAATTTACTTAAAATTTTTGGAAATCACTGATGACGGGTTTAGAGACCAAATTGTTGTTTAGTACCGCCTATCACCCTCAAACCGACGGATAGACAGAAAGAGTGAATCAAATATTAGAAGATATGTTAAGGATGCATGTATTGCATCAACCTGGGAAATGGGAAGACTACCTACCATTGGTAGAATTCGCCTACAACAACGGCTACCAAGCATCATTAAAGATGAGTCCCTTCGAGGTCCTCTACGGTAGGCCATGTAATAATCCAATCAGCTGGAGTAATCCTATAAATAGGGTTTATTTTGGACCCGACATGCTGAGAGAAATGGAACAACAAGTGACTTAGATAAAACAAAATCTGCAGGTCGCTCAGAACCGACAGAAAAGCTATGCTGATCAAAAGAGAACTCCAAGACAGTTCAAAATAGGAGACCATGTATATCTCAGAATTAAGCCCAGAAGGAGTTCCCTGAGAATGGGAGCTTGTGCCAAGTTGGCACCTCAGTATTGTGGACCCTTTGAGGTTCTAGAAAGAGTGGGACCTGTAGCCTATTGACTAGCACTCCCTCCCACCGTAAAAGAACATAATGTTTTTCATGTTTCATTATTGAAGAAATATGTACATGATGCTAATTATATAATTGACTGGTCTGTGATCTAGGTGGAACCAGAGGGAGAATTTCTACAAGATCCCTAATGCATACTGGACAGAAAGGAAACCCCGCTCCAGAACAAAACCATTGCACAGGTCAAGGTGTAGTGGAGACATTTTGGCCCAGATGAGGCTACATGGGAAATGGAGGATGCCATGAGACAAGCATATCCAATTTTGTTTACTTCTGTACATGCAATTCATGTTAGTAGATAAGAACATCGAGGACGATGTTCCTTTTTAAGGGGGAGGGAATTGTAACACCCTGTTTCCCCCAGTTTGTAAAAATAACGGGACTAGCCAAGAACTATGGAAAACTCATAAATATGAATATGTGATGTAAATGGACCTTGAGGAAAAGGTCAATGAATGTGAATAACATTATAAATTTTATTGCAAGACTGTTGAGAGGGGATGTGAAGAAAAAGAGACCACAATGGTGGTGGAAGGCACCTAGAAAGGTGGTGTTAAATTCCACTGAGAATTAACACCATATTTGGACTCCACTGGCCTGGAGAACCAAAAGAGGCTCGCTGGCCCCGAATTTAATGTCTCGCAGGCTGGTAGGCAGATGGATTAATGAGGGAGGGGATGCTGAACCACCCATCCGTAGAGTCATCAGGCCTGACCAGACGCAAGGGTAATCGTGCCACACGCAACCTTGCAAGAGGATAAGGCATAAGGTAGAAGCTATTGGGGGAGGGCAGACGTGAGGGGAACTCTGGCATTACACAGAGTGAGTGATATTAGAGAGGAAGGATTGAAACCTTCTCTCTTGGTCATGGGTAGACAGAGAGACACAGTCTCACAGCATCGTGGTCTCAGCTCAGGGGTGGCTAGTGGTAAATTCGTCAGGAGTCGCTACGCCTACGGTTGGGTGGAAACGAGAACCCCTCTCATCAGTTGCACTCACTTCTGGTGTCATTTCTGATAAGTGTTTTACATATTGCATCTTGAAATTCATATATTGACTTATATTCTAATAGAACTGTGAAATTGTGAACGATTACAGTATAAGAATGTCGGTGCAGTGTTTTGATAAGAAATAATAGATATATGCTTATAACAGAAAGACCACACATGGCTTATGTTGATAAATGAATTTAATTATGCATGAGTTGAACCAAGTTAGGCTTCCAGTCCTTCCTCGGGAATTTGTTGTTTCCCCTTGTTTGTCTCCCAGAATGCCCCGGAATAGATCTCTTCACAGAGATTTTCCTCCTTGGAAAGGTTTACCAAGAGCTTGGAAAAAGGACTTGACGTGCAAGTCTTAACAACCCTGTACGAGGAGGAACGACCCTCTTAAAATCCCGAAGTAGCAGTGTAGGGATAAGTATCGATCGACAGATGAGATTTCATCAAAAGAACCATTGTCATTCATGACTGTTAGATTGACGAAAGAAACAAAGGTGTTACATACCTTGCCTCTTTTCCTCTATCTTAGTGAATAGCGAGGAAATTGAGATCGTAGACCCCCAAAGTCTAGGAGAACATCTGGACCGTTGATTTTTCCACATCCATGAAGTAGAGGGAGAGTGCGCAATGGGGGATAGATCTGAACCGTTAGATCCTAGCTAGAAAAACCTGACAGTTGTGGGATCTGTTCAGGGATGCATGAGGGTTAAGCCCTCGTGAACAGGAGGTTGAAAGTCTCGACGAGAGGTGTGACCATTGGGATATCGGCACTTGTGAAGTTGGGAGTCACGATGACATGAGGTCAGGGATTTTCATATTGAAAACGTCGGAACCAATATGAGCTGTCCATCATAGGAGGACACGCGGGTAATATCGGCAGCCCGTCAACATTTCGGGCATCGAAGGGACAAGTTGTCGGAGTATTTCGGCAGTGGAAACTCTGAAATCATGAGAAGCGATCAGGACCGTCCATCTTAGGAGGATGCGTGGCAGCAATCAGAGCATGCGGGAAAAGTCCCAAAAGGAAAGTCATCCATCGGGGAATAGGGAATCCCGTGGACAAGAAGCCCATACACTTCAGAATTCCAAAGTTTGGAATCTCGACAAAGTGAAAGGCATCCATTGTAGGGCCAGTTGTCATTATATCGACATATCGGGATTCGTTGGATCGCGAATCCTGAGGACAAGTACATCTCGGCCTTGGAAAGTCTGAAAACCCAACAGGGGATAAGGCTGCGGTCTTGAGAGATAGTGGTCACGTGGTCTGGGGGTTTAGCCAGGAGGGATAATACGTAAGAGACCATATTGGTGAATTGGCTCATCATAGATTGGGGATTCAAGAGAACAAGGAACTCTTGACATCAGGAATCAAGAAACTCCAAAACCCGAAAGTACATGCACTTCCCATTGTGAAAAGAGTAGCGGTCGTATGCAAGGGCCATGACAGGGAATCCCCTGAGATGCTTTGGCCCATGAACTGATTGAACGACCCTGTGAGTGGACATGCTTGGAAGCGTGACTTCATTGCTTCCCATGTCGAAATTTCGGGATTTGAATGACGAAGAGTCTTGGAGTTGTTGCACTCCGAACTCCCGAGTACTGAAACCCCAAAAGGATCCATGCCGTTAGGTCGAGGGAGGCTTACGACCGTCAATCTCCCTTTGGAGGGAACTTTGGAGACCTTGAAAGTTTCAGGGATTTGAATTGGAAATGTAGAAGTTGCGTATCGTGATTCCCCGAACCACGGAAAGCCGTCAAACCCTTGGCTGGCTTAAGCGCGTGGACACCGTATATGGTCACGTGGACAAGACCCCAAGAGAGAAACTTTCCCCTCGCTAAATCCTGTAGGACTTCAAGGCTTCTGATTGTTGAGAAATCAACGAAAAAGCTTGATGTGCATAGTGGGTATGTGACAGCCGAGGCCTAGTTATACCAAAACTCAGCTACTCCCATGTTGTGAAGCTAGCATTGGAAGTAGTGCATGTTGTTTAGCGGTTTCGTCATTATATCCTGCTTTGTAGGACCACCGTTTTTGTCATTGTGAATCCATTTCAGTATGTGTTGTCACGATGCATCATCAATGGAAATATCAGTAGATGGATCATTATCCTCCAGGAATTTGACTTGGATTTTGTTTCTACGAAATCCAAAAAGTCACTGGTCTTTGCGGAACTTGTCTCAAAACTTCTGGTCGAATCAAGTGATGTTACGCCTGAAGAATCATCGATTAAGGGAGATGTTTTTCTGATTTCATCTTCGGACCCCTGGTATGGAGATATACTATTATATCTCTAGACTTTGAATTGCCCTACCTCTACTTCTCGTGATGAGCGTCGATGTATACGCCATCAGGACAAAACTATCCCATACTCGATGACACTTTGTATCGTCGAGGTGTAGATTGCATCCTTCGCTGATGCCTCACTCATGAGGAAGAGAAACTCATTCTTAATGACTGCCACACTGGAGCATGTGGTTGATCCAAGGGATCAAATTTTGCTCAAAATTCAAAGTGCTAGGAATCGCTTCAAATCGAACAGGTGCATAGGCCTCATCGTCACAAACCCAATGCAACTCATTTGGGTTCAAACGAACGGCAGATGAGTGAGATATCGCGTTCTATTCAAATTGTCAAACAAGCAAAAAAAAATGTGTTGACTGTACAGTCCATACATTCCATATGGATGCTAACATGGTAGGGCCATACAACACATGACAGGTCCATATGACACATGGCAGGGCCATACAACATGTGGCAGGGCCGTACGACATGTGGCAGGTGTTGGTTGGCAATCGTGTGGACAAATTAGCACCTGACACATGGCATGTTTGTGGCTAATGGAATGGTGACATGTGGCCTAATCAATGGCCGCCACATGTCACCTGGACAATGGTCTAAAACTTATGTAGTCGTCAAAAATCGACCCTGCGACCTCCGGACAAGGGGAAGAGCTCTGGGAAGGGTCGCCCAATCGGCGCAGCCACCTATTGTTCTTAATATACATATGGGATTTAATTTATTTGAATTTCAAATGTTGTGATTTGGGGCACGGTTCGAGCCAGGGTGAAGCCCCGGCCCTCGGTCATATATATACCATATAACCACCAGCGTGCGCATGTTCTGACCCCATTACCATATGTTTTAAAACCATGGCCCCTTTTTGTATATGCGCGCAGTTACATGGTGACCCATATGTCCACGGGTTTTGGCAGTTAGGGGCTAGGCACACCCTAACTGTCCTACGGTTTTCACCATTTTGTGGTTTCTCCCAGTGCTAGGTTTTAACACAAATATGCACGTCGGGGCTAGGTTGATGAGACAGAGGTGCATTTTGGCGATCCAGAGACAACAAGTTTGAAGGGGAACTTCCAGGAAGCCTATCTTCTTCGATGTTTTGCCAAACCAGGTGCCAAAAAAGCCTAGCTAGGGTTTTTTGGACGTTCTGAAGCCATTAGAGCCATCTATTTGGAATTTTGAGCATTGTAAAGCACATATTTTATCACTTTGAACAAACAATAAAAAAAATCCATTGGAAGTTGGACCAGGAGATGTAGCCCAAGAGAGGGGTGAACTCCGTTATCATTTGCTGTGTTATGTGTTTTCTATTCACTGTTATTTGTTGTTGATTATATGCATATTGAATGTGTAATTTATATAAAAGTTGTGTTTGCAAAATTGATCCATTTTCATAAGAACACTTGAATTAAAAACTTGCAAATATTTTCAAGAATACAAGCCTTTATCATTTTCAGATCAAGTTAGTATCAGAGCATAGGTTTTTGAAGGCTTGATTATTTGCAAGTGTTTTTTTTTTCTGATGCTCACAATGTTGAAACTCATAAGAGGAGAAGGTCAACTTGTAGAGCCAAGTTCTCATCCTTCAAGAAGAAAGAATATATCATCACCTCAAGCTTCAAGGAGGCATTCACCAAGTATGGCTCATGAAGAGAGTCATGAACATATTCCTACAGACGATGAAAATCTCATAAAGGATTTCATGGAAATGAGAGAAATGATGGAAGTCTTGATGGAAGAAAGGAATACAAGGTTGCAAGGTGAAGGCTCCAACCCTTCAAAGCACAAGGGAGACAGTGGTGATAAAACTCCAAATGGAAATGGAGGGAATGGTTCTTCTCCACCACCCCCAACTCCATCTTCTTCTTCTTCTACCAGTTCAAGACCTCTTCCAAATTCTCCAAAAGGACATGGTAAAACACCTCCACAAATTCCTTTGTTAAATCTTGATATTAAATTTGAATTGCCAATGTACAATGGAGAGGTAAATGTTGAGAAATTAGATAATTGGATTCGTCAGATTGAGGTGTATTGTAGGATACAAAAAATTCAAGATGATGAAACTAAG
>ML813691.1:125359-140174 GCA_009831015.1 Picea engelmannii
TTCAATACTCATCACTGTGGAAGATATTACTATGCTGAAGAATAATCAATCAATATTCTGAACAGTTAATTCCAAGGCTCAATAAACTAACATGCAGGCAATTACTACGCTACTGAAATAACCTAAATTTAATGCAAGAACAGTAGCGACTTGCACCTGTTTGGCGGGCCCAACCAAAAGGTACAAACGCCGAAGGAACCAACCAGAACTACTCAACCATGCTACGCAAACATGGTGTAAACTTCACGCTTCATTAACTCAAAAGAAAATACTCAAATCGTATAACAGTCGAGTAACATAACACAACAACAGTTTATATTCAGAAATGTGTGTTCATAACATAACATAATCCAACCGTCTCTTAGGAGCGACCTCCTGGTTATATATAAATCCTCCTTCATAACAGTCTAAAACAAAAATACATCAAGACAAACGGATCCCCGATCTGAAAATAGCTTGGAATCAAGTTTAAAACGGTCTTCACATCTTCGTGACACGTAGTGTCACGAAGTGTGAACGATGAAGAATTAACGACTCAGTTTTATCATTATGCCTTCAATTATCCTGTGAGCGATAACTCCATCTGTCATGTGAATCTCTCTGTCTCCCACTTTGAACATAACGCACAGATCTTGAGCGGTTTCATTGGTATCTCCACAGGGTACGAGTCGGTACTTGGTACTAGCAAACCTATTCCAAAAATAGAAGTGGTACCTAACCCAAGTGACATTAGTTCCAATATCAATTTAAAGCATCAAAATGCATAAAAATAGCTTGAAACGTAAAGATACCTTAAGTAGCCCCATTGAGTGGTAGGGAGATGTCAATTATGTCAAAACAAGGCCAAAAGGGGTGGTACTGGGTATAGAAATGGAGGTCTTTGGAATATAATATAGGCAAAAACATGATCAAAACCGGAGACCAACATGGAGCATCCCAATATTGGAGAAAGGTTATTGCTAACTTTTCTTCCATTGCAGCTCCATTACATGCAATGACAAGTGTCAAGCAAGTTTTTCAATGGGGAGGCAAGCAACAAAAGGATTTTGATACTTTGAAGGAGAGAATTAGTTCAACGCCAGTTCTTGCACTTCTGAATTTGAGGCAACCTTTTGAAATCCAAGCTGATGCAAGCAATTATGCAATGGGAGTAGTCTTGTTACAACATGGTAAGCCCATTTGTTTTCATTCTGAAACTTTTAATGGTGTCGTGATTAACTATCCTACTTATGATAGAGATTTGTATGCATTGGTGCAAAGTGTGAAAAAATGGAAACATTATTTATTGGGGAAAGAAACCATTGTCCACATATATCATCAACCATTGCAATACTTACAATAAAAAACAAAGCTACAACAAGCAACGCACTTCAGATGGATGGGTTTTCTACAAGAATTCTACTTGTTCATAAGGTATAAGAAGGGAATTTATAACAAAGTTGTTGATATGCTTTCAAGGCCTATTATTAGTGCTTCATTTATTCTTAAGCATAGTCCTATCATGCATGAGAGTTCTGTTGAGCAATATGCTTTAGATGCTGATTTTAAAGAAGTATATGCGACTTTGTGTCATTCTAACCATGTTGAGGAATTGGATTACCATGTGCATGATTATCTTTTGTATCATCTTGGAAAGCTATGTATTCCACAGGGTGAAAGAATCAACATAATAAGAAAATCCCATTCTTCTCTTATTGCTGGTCACTTTGGTGTAGGCAAGACGGTGGCTAATTTGAAAAGGTACTGCTATTGGCCTAAAATGAATGAAAGTGTTTCAAGAAATGTTCGAGGATGTTCATTATGTGCCACAAGCAAACCTAGCAATCGAAAGTTGGGTTTGTATACTCCACTTTTGATTCCTTCTCGTCCTTGGGAAAGTATTTCTATGGACTTTGTAGGAGGTCTACCTATGTCTAAAAGAAATCATGATTATCTTTATGTTGTGGTTGATCGATTTATGCCTTGTAAGAAGTAGGTTACAGCTGAAAAAACGACACAAATGTTCTTTCAGAATGTTTGGGTACATTTTGGATTGCCTAAATCCATTATTTCTGATCGATATTCTCGATTTATTGGGAACTTTTGGTCAAGTTTATGGGCACTCATGAACACCAAACTGAAAAAGAGTACATCTTTTCATCCACAAACCGTTGGTCAGACAAAAGTGGTAAATAGAACAGTGGTGCATATTCTTCATGGTTATTGTAGCAAGCATCCTAAACTTTGGGATGAGCATTTACACTACATTCAGCATGCTTACAATCGAGCTAAGCACTCTTCAACTCAAGCATCGCCATTTGAAGCATGTTTTGGCTATTTGTCCAAATCTCCTTTAGATTTTATCTTTGGGAAGGATATTGCTATTGATGGTCAATATGACATTGATGGGGCATAAAATTTCATTGAACATATTCAGTCGATACATCAAATGGTACAAGAGTAGTTGGAAAAGAGTCAAGCCAAGTACAAGACAAGACATGACAAGCATCGTGTTGATCATAGTTTCCAAGTTGGAGATGATGTTTGGCTTTACATTAGTAAGGAGAGGCTTAAAGGAGAAGGTAAAAAACTGAAACCAATTCGATATGGTCCTTTCAAGATTCTTGACAAGATTGGTAACAATGCCTTCCATTTGGATTTACCTCCTTATATGCAAATGTATGCAGTTGTTAATGTTGAGAATTTGAAATTGTATGAGCCTCCTTTCATTCATGATCAAGGAGAACATGTCAGATTCCTTCTATAGATGATTTCTGCCCAGAATATCTTACAGAACTACATGAAGACACCATCCTTGATAGGAGAATGAGAACTTCAAAACGAGGAAATGTGGAATATCTTCGAATTGGTCCTAAAGGCACAAATCCAAGCAAAGCCAAGTGGATTGAGGTTGGAAAGGTGAGGGAACTATACCCTCATCTTCAGATAGACTGAAAATAGTCTTTTGGAGGTCCAAAATCTTTCCAATGGGGAGGTGTGATCCAGGGTATCAAATTTTTCTCAAAATTCAAAGTGCTCGGAATCGATTCAAATCAAACAGGTGCGTAGACCTTGACGTCACGAACCCAATGCAACTCATTTGGGTTCAAACGGATGTCAGATGAGTGAGATATTGTGTTCTGTTCAAATCATCAAACAGGCAAAAAAAAATGTGCTGACTGTACAGTCCGTACGAATGCTGACATGGTAGGGCCGTACACCACGTGGCAGGTGTTGGTTGGCAGTCATGTGGATGAATTGGTGTCTGACACATGGCATGTTTGTGGCAAATGGAATGGTGGCACGTGGCCCAATCAATGGCTGCCACGTGTCACCTAGACAATGGTCTAAAACTTATGTAGTCAGCAGGACTCGACCCAATGACCTCCGGGCAAGGGGAAGAGATTTGGGAAGGGCCACCTAACCGGCGTGCCCGCCTATGATTCTTAATATACATATGGGATTTAATTTATTTGAATTTCAAATGTTGTGATTTGGGGCGCAGTCCGGGCCGGGGCTAAGCCTCGGCTCCCGGTCATATATATACCATGTAACCACCAGCGCGCGCGTGTTCCGACCCTGTTACCATATGTTTTAAAACAATGGCCCCTTTTTGTATATGCACATGGTTACATGGTGACCCATATGTCCACGGGTTTTGGCGGTTAGGGGCTAGGCGCGCCCTAACTGTCTTACAGTTCACACCATTTTGCAGTTGCGCTCGGTGCTAGGTTTTAACACAAATATGCACATCGGGGCTAGGTTGAGGAGACAGAGGTGCATTTTGGTGATCCAAAGACAACAAGTTTGAAGGGGAACTTCCAGGAAGCCTATCTTCTTCAATTTTTGGCCAAACCAGGTGCCAAAAAAGCCCATCTAGGGGTTTTTGGACGTTCTGAAGCCATTGGAAGCATCTATTTGGAATTTTGAGCATTGTAAAGCACATATTTTAGCACTTTGAACAAATAATACAAAAGATCCACTAGAAGCTGGACCAGGAGATGTAGCCCAAGAGAGGGGTGAACTCCTTTATCATTTGTTGTGTTATGTGTTTTCTGTTCACTGTTATTTGTTTTTTATTATATGCATCTTTAATGTGTAATTTCTATAAAAGTTGTGTTTGCAAAATTGATCCATTTGCATAATAACACTTGAATTAAAAACTTGCAAATATTTTCAAGAATACAAGCCTTTATCATTTTCAGATTAGTGGTTCTCATTTTTCCAGGTTGGAAAAAACCCAAAAGATTCTACGAGCCGTTACTTTTGGCCGAAGTTAATCAAGGATTGCGTTGAATTAGTTAAGAAGTGCCACCCATGTCATATCTTCTCTTGGAAGATCAGGGCACATCCCACTCCCATGTTTCCCATCATTACTTTTGGTCTTTTCACCAAGTGGGGGATTGATTTCACTACATTCCACTAGGCCTCAGCCAGGGGGCATTGATATATCATCGTAGCAGTAGACTACTTCACGAAGTGGGTCAAGGATATGCCAAAGTTCAATAATGATGGCAAGACAAAAACTATCTTTATTTTCAATTAGATAATAGAAAGTTTCGACATCCTGAAGGAGATTGTCACTGACCATGGCAGTCACTTTCAGAATATAATGATGTATTAATTAACATCAAATATTGGGTTGAGGAAAGAGAATTCATCACCCTACTACCCACAAGTGAATGGTCAGGAGGAGGCTTTGAATAAGTCCCTCAAGACTATTCTATAGCAAATGATCAATTCCGCCAAGTCAAATTTGCATTTGATGTTGTACTCAGCATTGTGGGCCTACCAAACATATGTAAATACTACCACCGGTTTCTCACCTTTTCAACTCGTTTACGGGCTAGAATCAGTCTTGACTATAGAGTGCCATATCGCATCTCTAAATTTGGCAGTACAGTTATTTCTAGACACTTCACCACTTGAGGAACACTTATTATATCTCGATCATCTCGATGAGAAACGATGTGATGCAACCTTGGATAATGAGGCTCATAAGAAAAGAGTCAAGTGTCAGTATGATCGGTTTGTTTGTCCTCGGATTTTCTCTAAAGGCGACCTTGTCATGGTCTATGAACAAGATAAGGATCCCCTGGGGGTAGACAAGTTCAAATCCATGTGGTTCGGACCTTTCATTGTGAAGGAGGTACTAAATAAGGGCGCTTATCGTCTGGTTGACTTTGAGGGGAACTCTTTAGCAGAGCCTAGAAATGGGCTCTACCTCAAGTAGTATTACTCATAGGTGGGTCTCCTTGGGTGAATTCTTATACATATGTATAGTTATTATATAGTTAGTTTGTTTTTTCATTTTGTTTTATGTACCTACCGTTATTAATGTCATATTTTTCACTATGGCAAATGTCAAGTGAATCAGAGGTGTTTGTTGGGTTCACGTACATCACTAGCCAACACACTTTGAGGCCTTCTTCCAGAGCTTGGGTAATCTTCACACATTAGGGCCAACTTCTATATACTGGAGGTATCTGTTTAGGTGATGCCATAAACAATGTCGTCAAGTACAATGCATTGATAAAGTTTCTTTGTGATGCTTTATTGCATGGTATCTCTCACCTCTGAGTCTACTTAGATGCACAACTGGTTGTGTCCCAGTTAAATGGGGTTTACCGCATTTATGATCCTACTCTACACCGATGGTTACTTAGGGTACGTCTCTTAGAATGTTGCTTTGATTACATTACATATATCCATGTTCCTAGGAGACTAAATCAACTGATAGATACTCTATTTAATCAAGTATTATATTAACATATTGCACACACATAAAAGGAGGCACAAACATACTCATGTACATACATTGTAAAAATGTGAACCATAAAGACATAAGATGTAAATATGCATATATATATATATATATATATATATATATATATATATATATATATATATATCAAAATTATCAGAGTACATAGGTGGGCACAAGCACCTAAAAAATAATATGTCTAGTATACATCGCGGGGCTTATGCCCTCAAAAATAAACAAAAGAGTGCCCTCGGCACATAAGTGGTCCATTTAAAGCTAAGAACGGGGCCTGTTGGCTCTGCCATAGTGAATGATGGCATTTACAAAATGCCATAAAAGTTGGACCTAGGTCTGTGGCACCCCAACTACATGAGGTTGCATCGATGGTGGGAGATCCTCGATCTCATCCATGGGCTTTGTACGAGTGAGCGCAGTGAGGTTCTGCTCCACACATATCAGCACTCTCTCAGTCTCTTCGGCTGGAGGTCCCCTTGTTGTTGCTATTGGTACTGCCTATAGTCGAGGACGCTGCCTAGTCCTCGTGAAGTCCATTGGATGCACTCGTCCCACATCTGTACATAAACAGATACATAGTTGTTAGATACTCTGATACATATAAAAATGATATATATAAAAAGAAACTAAAAAATTAATTAACTTTAAAAAGAAAACGTACCCATCTCTCCTAGTTCAGCTCTAGGAGGTACAGGCATGTCCGGGTCCCTCAAAAAGTTGATCTCGACATAGGGGTAGTCCTCTGTCACCAGAATATGATGTGCCCACCAGTCAAAAAATGCATCATCAAAGGCCTCTATGGTCCTCCCTCCTCACTATCGCAGAAGAAATGCTTCCCATCTACACACTGTTGGGAGTGAGGCCACATGCCCCCACACAGTCTCTTGTGGACTAATACTAGGTACCCTCTCAAAGAAGAATGAACATAAAATGGTACCGAATCCGAAGTTATTCTTACTTTGATTGCGACACTTGGTGATTTGTCTCTTCATGCAGTCAAGCATGGTCGTACTCCATTCGAACAATCATGCATTTAAGCACTGCACTACACAATGCATGTGCACCCGGGAGGCTTGATGTAAGGCTGCAGATCTAGTGATCCACCTAATAAGTAAAAATATCACCTTCAGTGATAGGTTGGTAATATTTTGGATTGACACCTGAGAAACTACCTTCTTAGTGCCGACCTTACAATACATTCCGATCAACTCAACGATGTTGTGGGGCCCATGGGGAAAATCACACAAGTTGATTTGTTACCCTCTCCTCGAGAGGCCAGTCAGAAAGTAGATGTACTCAGTCATTAGAGTGAATGAATGCCCCTCAAGCATAAACACCTCAGCATCAGGGTGCCAATAATCCACCAAGGCATTAAAAAACCTAGGTTGTTCCCTCATGAATGGACACTGGAAAAACTTCCATAACCTGCATTGTCTCTGTTACATATCAAAATTAATCATTTCAATGATGACCTATTGTGATCATTACAAGCGTTACAAGTGTTTCATTTTATCCATAAGTGTCGCAGACATTATACAATCATCTTGCCTATGTCATGTCTCCAACGACATCACAAGGACACTTCAAAGACACCCTCAAAGGCTAGTTTAAGAAAGAGAAATCATATGACAAAGAGTACAAAGATTTTACCATGGAAAAAACCACTCAAAAATCATTTTTGAAGGCCAACGCTCCCCTACCCACTGTCAGGGAGTGCCAGCACTCCTTACCATCCTTTGGGGGAGCGTTGCAACACTTTGTTCCCCATTTTGAGGGAGTGCTGGCCTGTTTGAGGGTGTTATCACTGAAATTTCGTCCGCACATGGCGACAAGAACTCCACATCATCAAAACAACAATGAAGTCATTCATGGCACTGAATTAATTTCATAGCATTCCGGAAGGGTCAAAAACTATACAAAGTAACCAAAAATTGAAGGGCGCTTCACAGTAGTTTGGTGTGCGCACACATGTGCAGGACAAGAACGTACTCTGCGCGCATGCGCACACGACGTGCGGCTGTCAACGACAAAACCCGCGCACCTGCTAAAACGACGCATTTATGAATTGGCCGACCTCTCAACTGCTTATGGACCGGCTCCCAATCTGATTTGACTCCCAAATCCGAGCCAAATCCACAGGGTAGGCGAGTTAATGACCTAAGGAAGCCCTAAAGGGCCCCTTTTCACACTTTGAAGAGGTTACATAATCGCCCGAGGATCTGCTATAAAAAGCCGTGAAGATACATTTTTTTCGCAAGGAATTCCAAGTATTGTTATGCTGCTAAGATTGTCAAGGGCTCATTCTTTGACGATAGCACATTGGCAGCATCTCATAGGGCCATTCACCGACCGAGAGTTCTTTGACTATCAGCCTCATTTCTTCACATTGTAAGGAAAGCAAGTTCGTGAGGGCCTCAAGAGACTTCCTTTGGGGGAAGAAGGAACCACAGTTCTCTTCCTCCATCGTGCTCTGATTTCATCAATAGACCAGCTCAAAACCATTGGTGATATCGGTGTCTTTTTGTGTTTATTGTTTCTTTATCCGTATGTTCACAGTTTAGTTTGTTTTTGTTTAATTCTTGCTTGTAGTTTGTTTTGTTTCCTCTAACCCTTTCCTCCACGGCTGTCACGCTCTGCAAGACCCAACAGGGCGTGTAAGCACCCTCGATTTGCTCACCAGGTGACGAATTGGGTGCGAACAGAGGGAATCTTGGACTGTTGAGGAAAATCAGGGATAAATCCCCCTCATCTCTGGAGTTAGTTGGATTCAAATCTGAGGCCAAGGCTGGATCTTAGGGAGGATCCACAACTGATGGATAGATATCCTCAACCTATACCAAGAATATCTAAGGTGGTTAGGCCTCTCCAAGCCTATATAAGGAGGCCTCTTCATGGTGAAATAGGAGGACATTGAAGGCATCAAAATTATGATCTCATAAGGAATATAATCAGTGAAGCATATTGATTCTTCTTGTGGATCATTTGAGTAAAGGGTTTGGACAAAGAGAGCTTGGTGAAGATGTTGCATCTACATCTATGGTTGTAAGTACTTTTCTTTGTTTTCATTAATATATATGTTCTTGGCATGTTTCCTTCAAGATTATGTTTATTTACATGAACTTGTCTTTAATAGATAGATCTAGTTTGAAGCTAATCATAGTAGAATAGGAAGCATGTTTTTTCTTTGATTGGATTACATGACTTTTTGAAGAGCTTGGAGATTGGAGATCAACTCGAACTGAGCGAGGACAAACATCGAAAAAGGTACATATTCTTCCTCTTCTCTATACATTAGTTTAGCTAGGTTTAAAGGGATGTCAGTGACCAACAATAGCACCTTTTTGTCTTGGTATTAGGATTTTATAGCCCAAGAGGGGACTCACCTATCCGTAGGGGCATTTCCCTGTAATAGGAATTGGTGACTCCACTGGGGAGCGAAGCTTTTAGTTTTGGTTTCCTTCCTTGGTATTGTTTTTGGCCTTTGCTCATTTTTAGATCTTATTCATGTTGTTTCTCTGATTCTTAGATGTGTTGTTGGCTCTTGAATTCATTCCATACACACTAATTAATTTCTGGTTTTCCTGAGTTTTTTTTAGTTCTGACCAATTTTTTGGTTTTCTGAGAGCCCAGTGCTCCCCTGCCTCTACCACCACCACACTGGCACTCCCTTGCAGCCTCCCACAGAGCGTTGCAATGCCCTAGTTCCCTTGAAACCAGAGAGTTGATGTTTTTTTCTATAAAAACCTTATAGGGAGTTGATCTTTGAGTCCATTTTTTCTTATTTCACCCACTCAAGATTACTACCATCTCAGTGTGTCCCTATTTTGGTCAACAACCTATTGATTTATGAGAATTGATTATATTTTGTTTTGATTTTTGACATTTTTTTCATTACTTTGAGTCACTCTTTTTTCTTGTGATTCAGAGTCGACCCACTTCATTTGTACTTATCTGATTGAATGAAAGTTTTTGTAAGGGAATTCATAGATCTGTGTGCCATTCCATTTGATCTTTGAGGTCATTTTTTCAGGCATTTTCTTCTGTTTTGAGATTTTTGGTTTTCTTTTTGAATCTGGTTTTCTTTGTGTTTCTTGTTTGATCACAACGAGAGTTTATTTTTGTTTATGTTAAGTTGGCTTCCAAGTGCTTAAATCTCATAGATATTGAAGTATGCATGACATAGGAAGTTTTGCATCAAATTTATTATCAGTCACATTTAAAACAAAAAGATATATTTTCATGATTGGTTTTTGGATATTAGAACGCATTTTTGAATATTTTAGCATCATATTGGACTCTTGATTGAGAAATAGTTGCATGAGGTTATTGCATCTTAGTGTTTGAAAATGAAAGGAAATTTCCTTCTCCTTCCCTTAAATAGACATTCATTGAAAGAAAAGACTGCTTATCATTTCTTATGCATTTGTTTTGGGAATTGAGTCACAATATTGTCAATTTCACTCTCATACACCCCTGAGTAAAGAATAGTTGTAAAATCAATGCTAATTAAAATTGATCTGTAACTTTTTATTTTTAGAATATTCCACCAACATTAGACTAGGATTAGTTCTTTGGATTAGGATGTGAGTACAACTCTCCAAAGCATTCAAAACAAACATTAGCATCTTGTGATAGGGAGAGAAAATCCAATTTTCGTATAAGCTTTCTGGGATCCCCCTCTCACACAGGGGTTACGCACAAGGTCACATTCGAGAGAGTTACACATATTATCCCTCTATGGTTCAACTGTTCATAGTAGTCATATCGTATATTAGGGGTTATTCCCGAGTCTCAAATATCTTCATTTGGTCTCGGTGCTTCATGAATTCCAAATCTGTCCAGGGTCCTTTAGAGTTCTACCAGTCCACTTATCCTTAGTTCTCTTGAAGGATTTCAGACTTGTTATCCTACCCATATGTTTGTACTAGATTGTCGATTGTAACCGCCCAGCGGCCAACTATGAGTTGGTGTCCTTAGTATCCATAATATTTAGTTTTTTTTTACATAAGGTGATGGTGAAGGGAAGTCTTAAATGTACCTGGAACAGACAGTGGTCAATCTCACTCGGGCTCCTTGGAGGGTAAATCCACAATTACTGTGTGGAAGCTTGCACCAAGGCATAAGTCCATTAAGAAGGTCACCATCGTAACTGTTCCACTCGCTCATATCTTAGCCCCTCCTTGACTTGGTTACACGATGTTGGATTTCATCACCAACTTGTACAACCATCAAGAGAAGGTTTTGTTTTCTTGGTTTTGATTCCTAGATTTTATTAGTGTATGATTTTTCTTTTCATTAGTTGTCCATAGATATTTTCCATAAATTATTTGGTTCGGGCAATATTCCTCCACGTCGTTCACACATAATGCAAGGGCCACCCCCGAAAGATCCCGAAGGTTACCAAACTTTGCCTACTGATCTACCAGAGGGATCTCCTCAATAGAGTGAGGCTTAGGACACTGCCACTTCACGAGTGGAAATAACTATCTCTTTATAACATTTATGAATTTCCAATTCTCTAGAGTCTTTTCGACTTCCTCACGGTTACGAGAGACATATTCTTCAACTAAATTCATCCGGAGAACTTTTTGTTGATACTTCTAGAATACCAACCAGACCCCTCACAGGCCTTGAAGGTGAGAATCCATTTTGGACTACTGACATATTTAGAAACCCCTCTCTCACAGTGTGGGATATTTTTGGCTCAGGGGCAGGTTTTGATATACCTGTTGTCTCCCAATTTCCTAAAACGTCTGCTACTTACACAGTAGCAATAGATAAAAAATTTAGTACACCCAATAGTTCCACCGTTATGTATGCCACACAGTCAGTTGGTCCTCACTCGACCATTTCTCTCTAGATGGCCCATTCCACTATGGTGCCACATGATTCTACAATCCCTATCGAAAATGTGACACCATCCCAGGCTCCAATTGGAACATCACTTAGACCCAATCTGTCAATTCTATTTGGCTACAGAGCTCTGAATCCTTCCATTACCAACACTACCGAAGTTACATATAAAGGTTCTATACCTACACCTTTATTTGGAGGAGATGGTCTTGGTGGCTCTAATCCAATTCGAGCCTCTAGTCATTCATTCACTTCTATTTTCTAGATCCCTCTGGGAATTCAAAATCATGATGGGGGGAAACCTCCATTTGGGAGTCAAAATCAAATGGGGACACAATCTCATCTTAGGGAGAAATCTCAGACTGGAGTCCATAGTATGGGAAAAATGTGGCACCAAATACTTGGCACATTCCTTTTCTGGGAAATCCCATATTCCCTGGGGGGAAACATCTGCAAGGACATCAACAACATTATCCTCCTTATGGAAAAAATGTTTATCCCCCTTATGGGAAAACCCATCAACTGAGTTAAAATCCTCCAAACCAATTAGGTTATCCTCCATTCGCACATGTTTCTCAACCATCATCGAATCCTATTTATTCTAGTCAGCAACAACCGTATGTAGGAGGACCTACTGGATACAATTGTCCACCTAACCCAGTTTATGGTCCGACTAGTGTCCCTATGCCACACCAGTATCATCCTCAAGTTAACCGACAACTACCATTTCTTGCGACTCTAGATCTCCCAGTTTTTTCTCAATTGACCAATGATCCTATTTTTCACTATCCCTTTTGGCCAATGATCCCTACTAAATTACCTTCTGATATTCCCAAATTTTATGGTAAACCTGAAGAAGACCCAAACAATCATGTGATGAATTTCCATTTATGGTGTTCATCCAAATCCTTAATGGACGATTCTATACGTTTATGTTTTTTTCATCGAACACTTATGGGCTCAGTAGCCAAGTAGTATATTGAACTTCCATGTGGTTCGTTCCAAGATTTCAACTCCCTTGGTATGTCCTTTCTCACGCACTTTCAACTACCCATACGATATGATACGGGTACCAAACTCTTGACCTCCCTTCATTAGACTAACTCCATACATATCTCAGATCATATTCATGAGTGGAGATGACGACGAAGGTTGATCAAACCAATCATTCCTGGCTAGTTATTGGTGGAATGGTTTACTAAATCACTGTTACCTCTGATTTCTCATGATGTCTCCATGGGTGGTGTAGTCACTGAGGAAGAGGCCATTTCTCAGGCTCAATACTTAGATTTTTTCTATTCACAATATGGTACTTTGTATGAGTTGATCCCAAATGCTACCGATGCAACTATCGATCCATATAAACCATCATACATGTCCCATGTGGATGGAGTTATCAGCTCCATCAAAACCCAATATGCTTCCTAGTCGACTAGAACGAAAAATCGATCTCCTTCAACATCCACTCCCAGTTCAACTGTACTCTCCTCTACCTCCCCCCAAACTCAAATATCTGAGGTGAATGCAATTCAATATTCCCCTTCACAACAATCCGGAGGTAAGAAGAAGACAAAGAACAAACCCAATAAGAATAATAACAACGAACAACCCAAAGCTCAAAACCCACCACCTGCTACTGAAAATCAACCACAACAGAAGCCAAAATTCCCATGTATTATTTGTGGTGATGATCATACACTCGAGACTGTCCACACCACGATGAAGTGGAAAATGTTTTTAAGGGGAATTCCCAACCCGCTGTGCTTACTCAGCCTTTTCCTTAGCAACAATATATGGTTTCTCAAACCGCCTCTCTAGGGGGAAGTTCCAGCCACCCTTCTTATGATGAAGCCTTGACAAGTGCCCATATTTATCTATTTAATGGGTTTGATTTAACCACTCTCTCTATGACCTATGACACACTAGCTAAAACTAACAAAGGAAAGGTCACTAACGGTACTTTACCAAATCCATCACCATCCTCCATTAGTACTCTATCTGTTAGTCCTCCATCTAGATCACTTCAGATTGAGAAACCTATCTTTAACTCTATATTACGCCCTCCTAAGATCACTATCCATAAATCTACTTTTAATCCTAGTTCACATGCCGCCCAAAACTACAACATTGTTGAATATTTGGCTCAAGCACCATGTTCTATGTCTACGTTAGAAGCTCTACAACACTTCCCAAGTCAACGTAGAATGATCTTGGATTCCATTGGTGCTTTTGATCTCGATTCGTCCAACAATATCATGTTTAACCTAGACAATTTTACATCTTGACTCTCCACCAACTTGCTTTCCAAATTGATGTTGTTGTTCACAATCAACAAATTCACCGCACTATCTTGGATGAGGGAGCCTCTACTTGTGTCATGTATTTATATTGTTGGAAAGGCTTAAAATCACCCGCAATTAACAAATCCCCAACGATGTTGTGTGCATTCGATGGACAATGTTTTCATCCTCATGGTATTTTGCACTCATTATCCGTCTAGTTGGGCAGAAAAACCGTCACTATTGACATTGAGGTGGTCGATGCTCCCCTCGATTACAAATTATTACTCAGAATAAGTTGGTTTTATGCTCTGATTGTTGTCATTTCGTTGGTGTTTTGATGTATACAATTTCCTCATCATGGAAAAATTGTCACTATCGATTAGTTAGATTTATGTACACCTAATGCTCGTGTTCACGCTACCAACAATATACCTTTCTTGGGAGATCACAAGATCACGTATGAAAGTGTTGGTGTAAGATTGTTAAAATATTCCACCCTTATGGGTACCTTCCCTACACTAGTCCCTCCTACCACACGTCATATTTACACAGTAAATATGATTTCGACTACGACTTATCAGTCTTTGGAATCATCTGATCCCTGGATTGTACCTAGTCCTCTAGAGTTTGATGCACTAGGTGACACCATGCCACGTAGTCCAGTCGAGATTTCATACGTTTCTATTCAATAATCCTCTCCTTCCTCAGATGACCAACATCTCTTGGCACCTGAGACTTACTCGATGTCATCTTGGTTGAATTCCTTGACGTCTTCCTTTGACTACATTTCTCAAATATTTTCGTCTGACGAATATATTATGGAAATTCTTAGCATTAACGGCGTACCTTGGGATGATAACCATCATCGATCCTCTTTTATTCCACCTCTTGAAGAAATATAGGGAGATATACACTCTATCTT
>ML813691.1:140185-154448 GCA_009831015.1 Picea engelmannii
CGATGTTTTCGACTTTCCATAATCACCCATACTTACACAAGATACTATTTCTGAGGGGAATTTAGGCAACATTACCTCTATGGTCATTATTGACATTTCTATCAAGGAAGGTGTCATGGAAAATATTAATCTCGGTGATAATTGTTCACCCGAGGAAGTGGTTTCTTATACCGCTTTATTTAAATAATTCCACGATTTCTTCTCTTGGAGCTATGAAGAAATGTTAGGGATAGATCCTTTGATCATCATGCATGAGATTAAAACTTACCCAGGTGTAAAACCTGTTCGACAGAAACTCCACTCGATCAATCCTAAGAAAATCATGGCTATTAAGGCAGAAGTTGAGAAATTATTGAAATCTGACTTCATCTATCCTATCCCTTTGATGGAATGGGTTTCAAATATCGTTCTGGTCACTAAGAATCAAGGGAACATTCATGTCTGCGTTGATTATAGGGACCTCAATAAGGCTTGACTGAAAGACAACTACCCTATGCCCTTCATCGACCAAACCATTGATAATTGCACAGGTAGTGTAAATTTCTCTTTCATGGATGGTTTCTCAGTGTACAACCAGATTGACATTTTACCTGATGATTAGCATAAGACAACCTTCATCTTCCCATGGGGAAATTTCGTCCATTGGAAACTATCGTTTGGCCTAAAAAACGTTGGTGCTACATTCTAGTGGGCCATGTCATATGATTTCCATGATATCAAACATATTGCGGAACCTTACCTTGACGATTTACCTGCCCATTCATCCAATCGATCAGACCATTTTGGTCATCTATGAGCTATTTTTCTTCGATGTCAGTTCTACCACATTTGTTTGAAACCGCACAAGTGTATATTTGTTTTCGAATCATGTAGACTCCTTGGTTTCATTGTTTCCAAGGAAGGGATTTGAGTGTATCCCTTAAAAATTAAAGCTATCCTTGCTTTACCTACACCTAATAATTTGACACAACTCTAAAGTTTGCAGGGGAAAGAAAAAATTATTCGTTGTTTCATTTGTAACTACGCTAAGATTACCAAAGGATTTATGCGATTATTACAAAAAGACACCCCTTTCATCTGGGATGACACTGCTCAATGATATTTTTCTACTCTTAAGCATGCATTGACCAACGCACCTCTGTTACATCCTCTGAATTATACGAAGGAATATATCCTTTACTTAGCAGCCTCTACTTCCACTATTTCTATGGTGTTCGTTCAAGAGGACCCTAACAGTGAAGAACATGTGATATATTATTTGCGAAAAAGTCTATCTGGTCCAGAGCTCTGATATTCAAATGTTGAGAAGTTGGCTCTGGTATCTATCATCGTTGTCCAGAGATTTTGTCATTACATTTCGTGGACTCTAGCCCCATGTATCACATTCTGACACATCAAGTTCTTGGGGGAAAATATTCCAAATGGATCATCATCCTTTAGGAATTCGATCTCGAGTTTGCTAAATCCAAAGCCAAGAAATCCTTGGTGTTTGTCGAGCTCATCTATGATCTTCCCCATGCTGATGAAGACATTGAGCCTAGATATTATCTCCTCTATGAATCTCTATTCCTCATCAACACATATGGTCCTTGGTATGGAGACATCCTTCTTTATCTCTAGACCCAACCTTTTCATCTCGATATCTCTCATGACATATTCCTCACCATTCTCGTCTCTACCTTATCCTTGGAAAAAATTTGTATCACCGTGGTATTGATACTATCCTACGATGATGTTTGACTCATGAAGATGCTGAACGCATTCTTAATGACTGTCATCTTGGAGCCTGTGGCGGTCACCTTTCTGGGATGGCTGCAATTCAGAAATTTTTATGTGTCGGCTACGTTTGGCCCTCTATTTTCAAAGATTGTATTGAGGCAGTAAAAAAATGCCCACCCTGCCAAGTTTTTCACAAAAAGGCATGCACCCACCCTGCTCCACTGCATCCCGTTATTTCCATCGGCCCCTTTGCCAAATGGGGCATTGATTTCATGCAGTGTAAGCCTACGTCAGTCGGGGGGCATAGTTGCATCATTGTTTTTGTCGATTACTTCACAAAATGGGTCGAGGCTATGACTACCTTTATAAATGATGGTTGTACTGCAACTCTTTTCTTCTTCAACCACATCATCACTCGCTTTGGTGTTCCACAAGCCATTGTCACTGATCATGGTTCACACTTTCAAAACTAGATGATGAGCGAGTTGCATGCTAAGTTGGGTTTTCTCCATGAGAACTCATCCCCATACTATCCTCAAGAAAATGGAGAAGTTCAAGCTATCAAAAAGGTCCTTAAAGCCATGACTCAACATATGGTAGGGGAAAACAAGACATATTGGAACCTACAACTTTTCTCCACTCTCTAGGATTACTGTACATCAGTGAAAACTGCTACTGGATTCACTCCTTTCCAGTTAGTATATGGAATAGAAGTTGTTTTATCGATCGAGTCTGAAATTCCCTCATTGAAACTCAAAGTAGAACTCCTTCCTCACACTTCTGTTGAAGAAGAACACTTCTTTCACCTGACCAGGTTGGATGAAACACATTGTGATGCCACTCTTGTTAATGAGATGTATCAAAAGAGAATAAAGAATCAATATGACAAATCCATTCATCCTCGTACTTTTGCAGAAGAAGATCTAGTCCTCGTTTACGACCAAGCTCATGATAAGTTAGGGACAGGCAAGTTAGAACTTTTGTGGCATGGTCCTTACATTGTGAAACATGTTTTACATAGAGGCACCTATGAGCTAGTTGAATACGATGGAATCTCCCTGGGTGAGCCCCAAAACAAGATTTACCTTAAGAAGTACTATGCATAGAACATCTAGCATGTGTGCTTTGTACACTATTGTATTTTTATTTTGGTGTGTCTTTTTCTCTTGCATGAATGGTTTTTTCCTTAGCTTCTCATACTATGTCTTTTGTTTGCATGCACAGATGAAATATTCCTTTCCTATCTTTGTTTTGTTTGCGGATGGCGCTAGTCGACACACCCAGAACATTGCTTCTGTAGCTTGGGTCATTTACCACTCTGACGAGTTGGTGAGTTCAGGAGGTATTTTCTTAGGATCAAAAACTAACAACATGGAAGAATATCATGTTGTCATCGGACTCTTAAATGAAGCCTCCTCCCTAGGTATATCTCGTATGATCATTAAACTAGACTCTCAGCTTGTGGTCTATCAACTTAATCGAATTTATGCTATTCACAATACTATCCTATTATGTCTCCATCTATGAGTTCGTTGTCTTTAAAGAATGTTTGATTTTATCGAATACAAACACATACCAAGAGAACTTAATTCAACTTTGGATTCGTTAGCCAGTTACATCATGGATCAGTATCTCACGCATAGATGAGGTTTCATAAAGGAAATCAATCATACATCACATGTAAATTAAACGCATCACAAAAGACATCATTATTTTCAAACATCATTTGGCATCATAAAAACCCAGATATGTATATATATACGGCGTGACAAAAAAAATTTCATTACATCAAAGAGTACATAGAAGGGAAAAATGTTGGGTCCTCGCACCCATAACATCGTCACACAGACTATATAAAAAATATCAGAGAGGTCCTACTCTTCTCGCATCACATTGTGCTCTGAGTAGCACACTACCACACATGATACTCATCTTAGTAATGAGTTAATAAACTTAGGGACTCCCACTATGTGTCTCTGCAAATGCAAGGGTATGTCCTACCTCCTAAGATGAGGGACACCCATCGTGAGACCATAGAGGTTTGTCTCAACCTTCCGAAGACCACCTGCCGCTACCTCATGATCTACTATTATTTGAGCATATCCATGATGTCCCAGTGATGGTATCCCTGTCAGACGTGTTGCTCCCCTGTCTGCATGATGAAACGATATATTTGTTTAAAAAATATTCTATGTACCCAAAAAAATAATATATTTTTAAAATAAAAAAAAACTTACAAGATTATTTTTGGTTTCTTACCTGACACATCCCAGTCCACCCCATATGGAAGGACCAGGTCCATATTCCCTTGGAAATCCACTCTGGCATATGGGAAGTCTTCTATCACAATCAATTGGCGTCTTAGCCAAGCGAAGAAGTCACCAATGAACCTAAACTCTGACTCTGTTCCTAGTCTTGGAGATAGACTAGTCCAACATTCCATACATGGTTCTCCCACCGGTCTTACTGCCAATGAAATTTTTGATTACATCTGAGGAATGCATTCTAGGAAGAAAAAATCTAGAAATGAATCGTATTTGAACTGTTTTTGCTTCCCTACTCTGCATCTCGAAATATGTTCCTTCACATTCTAAAGGAACCCTGCACTCCAGTTAAATAGAGTTGGGTCCATACACTGTAAACCATAGGCCACCTGTGATCTTGAAACTAAGTTTGAGGTGGTACTTCTCTCCATACTCATAATGGAAAATAGAATGGATCAAAGAGGTAGATCCCTGATGTCTTTGATCGCGATTCTACCTCCCACCAATCTTGATCCTGGGACACAATGATTTTCCAAGTACTCTTCTATAGGCACGGGAAGTGCCCTTTGTCCGAATAAAATAATGGGGTCTGCTCTCTTTGAGAGGTTGGTCAGGAAATACACATCTTCCAACTCAATGGTGAGAAGATGAATCCCAATTTGGAACCCCTGCTCCATGACGTTCCACAAACCGATCATATACTTGAGAAGGAGGACTTCCTTCTTCATCTTTTTCATATTAAAGAACTTAAGGAGACCACAGTTCCTCAATGTGTCCCTTGATCGGGGACTTTGCAAGGAGTCCACATCATTGATCTCATCCTCTCTTTATTTCCACTTGATCATGACTTTTTCTAAATTTACCTACAATCATCATCAATCAAAAGTCATTAGTCATGCTATTTTGACAATTTTTGGGCAATTTAAAAACTTCAAAATTATTTCTTGCTCTAGTTTGAATGCCAACCCTCCCATTAAACTCACAATAGAGTGCCAATGCTCCCATAAAAAGGTCACTAGGGTGTTGTCACTTTTGCATAATGATAACCCTATACTTTTGGAGAAGCGTCGGGTTTTTTTAGGAATTGTTTTTGCATTTAGGGTTATGCCCCGTTCACTCCCTCAATAGATTGGTAGCGTTGCCTTACAAATATTGGAGGGGCATTGGAAAAATCATGCCGCACTCCCCCTATAATTCTAGAGGGGTGTCGAGCCCTTTTGGGCACTTGAGACCTCCCAGGGAATCATTTTAAAAACTCAATAATTGCCTAAAAACAAAATGTAAACCATGCAAATTGAAGGAAAGGGAAAGAGCACCAACCTGATCCAAACAACGACAAAAATAGTTAATCATAGCTCTGACATCGATGAATGCAAGGATCACCCTCGAAAGCTCAATTTATCCACTGCTAAGATCTTTGCACAAATGAAATGGTAAGAGCATTTTTTTCCCATATTACTATTTATAAAATATCGTTTTTTCCAAAGCATAGTTATTTTGGGTTTTTGAGAAATATTTTGGAGGCATTATTAATACCCTCGTGGGTAGTTTTGTTATTATTGGCAGGTTTCAGAGAAGTTTCATTCATTTCTTATCTTGTCACATTAACGAGCATGGTCTTTTGTTCGTTCTCACACTTGAAAAAACACGAGAACACACCGAGTAACCTTTTATCTCTTTTTCGGACTCGCATGGATAAATGAAAAATGAATCCCTTGGAGTCGTCTTTAAGCTCTTTTCAGACTCTCTAAACATGAAAATATTGTCTAGTGATCTTGCTTCCTTTCCCGCTCGTTAAAAGGTTTGAAAGGGCATCTTTTGAGTGATAATTTACCTCTTTTTCGGCCTCACGAGACTAACATTACAAAAAAGGACAACACTGGAGTCATCTTTAAGTTCTTTTCAGACTCTCTAAACATGAAAAATCACCGAGTTTACCTTCTCTAGACTCGTTAAACAATCATACCTTGAAGGGCCCAAACGGGACCAAACCCTTACTTCTTCTAGTTCATTAAACAAAAGAAGAGGGACTTACTGAAGGTGAGTTATATCGAGCATGTGTTACCCTCCTCAAGCTCATTAAATTAAAAAGAAGTACTCGTCTATATGGATGGGGGAAAATTTGAAGGAAGCAAGCCAAGAAGTTTTTGAAAACATCATCTGTCACTCTTACAGTCACCCTTGAACACAACACTTTGTCTTTGCATAAATTTTAATCTGTTGAACCTTTGGACTGAACCAATCCTATGAGTTTCTTTACTCCTTTGGGTCACCCGATGAAAGTCACAGTATCCATTGCATCATCATGTTTTGGTCCATGTCATGTTTCTGCTGTTGTGCCTTAATGTTCAAGGGAAGTATTTTCCTTGAGAGTCAACCATCACAAATTTCCTTTTTCAGTACCTATGTCAGTCCATGTTCATTTGATCCACCAATTTACATCTCTATGTTAGTTTCATGTCATTTATGGGGGATACATCAAGGCCCTCCTGTGACGAGTCTATTCCTATCAAATTCAACACATCATCCGAGAACTAGAATTAGAAACCAGTTAGTACCTTGGGACCTGCATGCCTCAATGGCAGGCCTCCTCACTTCTGACAGTGTGTTTACATCATTGACCCCTGATTGAGTGATTCCATGAATGTTTGACTTCATCTCATCTATTCACATTCGCTGGAATGTACAAGGGTACGTTGGGAATCATTGACATCAATGGTGATTTCCCTCACACTTGTTAACGGTTTACCTCATTGACCAGTAATCAAGTGGTTTCTACCATGTTCAACATCAAGACATATATTCACATGGTTATACTTGTACCACATTGGGATTGGTAAGAAGACCCTGGGTTGAGTGATCACTCTGGTATGTACTTTTCCTAGGTTGTGACAAAGTTTCTCTTGAATATTGACACATATACTGTCACATAGATCCACTTTGTATTGGTTCGTGGATATGTATTGTCGTATCATAGATCCACTATGTATTTTTTGTGGCTATGATAAGTTCATGTTATGGGAGTATAGATCCACATTGTATCTTTGGTGGCTATACCCTTTTTGTTAATACAATTATGGATACGCAGTGTATTTTATGCCTGCCTTGGGTTTGAACCATATCATAATATTTGTTTGATGGTTGTGTGCATATTCTACCAGTTTCTCCGAGTCCATACCCTTGCTTGAAAAAGTCTATAAATCACTTCATTCATCACATCTTCTAACTTCACACTTTGGGGGGAAATCTGTTACACATCAAAATTACTCATTTCAATGATGACCTATTGTTGTCATCACAAGCATTACAAGTGTTTCATTTTAGCCATAAGTGTCACAAGTGTCACATATAGTATACATTCATATTTCCTATGTCATGTCTCAAACTACATCACAAGGACACTTCAAAGACACCCTCAAGGGTTGGTTTAAGAAGGAGAAATCATATGACAAAGAGTGCAAAGCTTTTACCATGGAAACAACGACTCAAAAGTCATTTTTGAAGGCCAATGCTCCCCTACCCACTATTAGGGAGTGTCAGCACTCCCTGCCCTCCTTTGGGGGAGTGTTGCAACACTTTGTGATCCATTTTGAGGGAGTGATGGCCTGTCTGAGTGAATCTTGGACTATTGAGGAAAATTAGGGATAAATTCCCCTCATCTATGGAGTTAGTTGGATTCAAATTTGAGGTCAAGGATGGATATTAGGGATGATTCACAACTGATGGAGAAAGATCCTTAACCTATCCCAAGAATCTCTAAGGTGGTTAGGCCTCTCCAAGCCTATATAAGGAGGCCACTTCATGGTGAAATAGGAGGACATTGAAGGCATCAAACTTATGATCTCATAAGGAATATAATCAGTGAAGCATAGTCATTTTGCTTGTGGATCATTTGAGAAAAGGGTTTGGAAAAGGAGATCTTGGTGAAGCTATAGCAACTACATCTATGGTTGTAAGTACTTTGCTTTGTTTTCATTAATATATACGTTCTTGTCTTGTCTCCTTCAATATTATGTTTATTTACATGAACTTTTCTTTAATAGATAGATTATGTTTGAATCTAATCATAGTAGAATAGGAAGCACATTTTTTCTTTGATTGGATTGAAGGACTCGTTGAAGATCTTGGAGATTGGAGGTCAACTTGGACTGAGAAAGGACAAACATCGAAAAATGTACATCTTATTCCTCTTCTCTATACATTAGTTTAGATAGGTTTAAAGGTATGTTAGTGACCAATGTTAGCACCTTTCTGTCTTGGTCTTATGAGTCTAGAGCCCAAGAGGGGATTCACTTGTTCACAGGGGGGCTTCCTTGTAACAGTCTCAATGCGGTCATAGCTACAGGGCCCTCATCAACAGATATATCTATATCCTCATGCTCCCTCTCTCTCCAGTGGACATACATCCTATTACATGACAAGTTCATGGGGGAGTTAGCTCTTTCTTTTCATTTTTTCCATGATTTTGAGGTTGTATGCGGGCTGTAGTGGACACAGTCGTGTATGCACATGAGAATATTGTTTTCTTCCCACTGTCATATGAGGGTTGTCCTCAGACAACCTGCGTACATGTAGGGCCGTCCTTTTTCAAAGTGGGTGTGCCCCCACAAAAGCCAAAACAAATGCAGAAAGAAAATATTGAAATGCAAGAGGGGTTAGTTTGTACTTACTTGGTCTGAGCAGAAGTTTGTTTCGTCCTCTAAAGCTCCTGCAATAAAATCTTTTAGAAGAGGGGAATTTTTATCTTTTTGGTTAATTCTCAATTTTCAATGGTGAAAATGAGTTGGCAGCTTCTATTTATAGACTTTTTTGGCCCTTTTGCCACTTTTTTGAACCCTTTTGTCATTTTTTCTAGCTTGATAATCATTTAACACGGTTCTTGAGTTTCTCCTTGGATGTTATGATACACTTCACTTTTGGTTTGAAAAATGTTTTGGGATATGGGTTACCTTTAAAGATTCTTTGGTAAAATCCATTTTTCCAACTTTTTGCATTTAAGTTAGGATACCACCTCCACCTTTTGCATGTTGTTGTCTTTTTCGCTTTGCCATAGGATCGATCCCACTGAATTGTGACACGAAACCGTTATTTCTTCTTTAGAAGTGATGTAATTTAGTGGTAGATCCTACCTCCATATGGATGCCCTAGTTAGATCTTGGTTTCATTTTGGTGTCCATGCCGTCATTAATGACTTTAGGATCAGGAGTTATTTTTAGTCCTATCATAATTACGAGATTGATCCTCATATGTATGATATGTCATCACTCTTGGCCTCACCCTCGGGACTCCCAAAAGAAAGCGAGTCTTCTTTTAAGCCTTTTTCAGACTCTCTAAACATGAAAATATTTCAAAGTGATCTTGTTGTCCTACACGCTCGCCAAGATAAAATTTGAAGGCATGTCTGTCCAGTGGTAGTTTACCCCTTTTTAGGTCCAAACGATCAATTGTATGAACAAAAGTATACTCTAGGAACTCTGGTTCGCTAGAAGTGTATTATCAGGCATAATTTTAACCCTTTTGCGAGCCTGAGGGACTAAATTTATGAAAAAGGAATCCCCACAGAGTCCATAGTTAAGCTCTTTTCAGACTCCCTAAAATTGAAAAGATTGTTGAGTGACATTGTTCCTTCACACTCATTAAACTGGTCCAAAACAACATCCCCTACAGAGTCCATATTTAAGCTCTTTTCAGACTCCTTAAAATTGAAAAGATTGTCGAGTGACCTTGTTATTTCACACTCGTTAAATTGGTTCAGAAAAACATCTACTGGCATGAGTTTACCCCATTTTCTAGCCTATAGATTAAGGAGGAAAAAGGTACACCTCGGGTGATTTGTCTTGCTGGGAGAGTTATCCTATGTATATTTTATACTTTTTTGGGATAAGGAGACTAAATCTAGAAAAAGGTTGCGAGTCCATAGTTAAGATCTTTTTAGACTCCTTAAAATTGAAAAGATTTTCGAGTGATCTTGTCGGTGTCACACTCGTTAAAATGGTTTTGAATAGACGTATTTTCGGTGCTAGTTTATCCCTTTTTCGAGCTGACTAAACTATTTTCAAAAAAGGTACCCCAGTGGAGTCTTCTTATACGTTTTTTTAGACTCTCTAAATGTGAAAAACCACCAAGCTTACCTTATATGGGCTCGTGAAAAATACATTGAAGGGGGTTTCATCGTGTCTTGTTAATCACAGTCGCATCTCTGCATATTTGGCCTAATGCCGAATCCATTTTTATCTCAACTTAACCTTTGAAGCATGCCTTATACACAAGCCTTAGCGACACTCTGCCTCTACGACCTGACACCTTGACCCATGGAGGAAATTTCCCAGAGTGTCCTTTTCCTGCACATGTCTCCTTGCTATGAGAATTAGTGTGTTCCTTGCACTTGGAACTAGTATTCTTGTGACACTCCTTCCTCCTTTGTAATGTAGCATTTTTTTTTTCTTTTTCAAGATCTTCAAAATATTGAAAAGGACAAAAGAATCAAATATACCCCAAAAAGAGGATGGGAAAATTATTTTCTTTTTATGGAAGCACAATGAATTTCCCTTGGACAAAGAAAATCCTTTTGTTTTTCATCAATATTTGGGATTTAATATGACCTTAGGAATATGTTCTTGCTACATAGATTTGTTTCCTCCTTCGTTTGGTTATTCTTCCAAACACATGGAGAGTTTGCTTTGCCTCTTGCATCATGAACTTATGTCAATGTCATGCTGCCTGAATCTGATCATTTGTCATGCTATTGTCCAAGGGAAGTTTTACCCAACCTGAATCAGCCTTTCTACATTTTGTCTCTTATCCTCATGCATGACCATTCCAAAATTCCAATCACGTCTTTGTTCAAAATCAATGAAGTTCTCTGCCTGATCACCAAGACCCTCTTGTCTGTTCCTTGATGAGCCATCGAATACCTACGGGTAGTGAATTCGTACACTCACATTACACACCTACCCAAGTTTTGAATATCTTGAATTTGTTGCTCGAGCTCTGAAGGCCTCATCTCTAGCCATCGAGCGTCATTTGGCTTCTTAAAGATGGATACTATACATGTATAAATTTGATTTTGAGATGTAGATCCACTGTGTATTTCTCGTAGATACACCTTATATAGTTATATGGCATTTATATGCAATGTATTTGATTGTAAGCCATGATTTATTTCATTCTGAGCATGGGTATGCCCGCCTCGGTGAGACAATTGTTATTTTTGCGGATGGCACCTTTTGAACTCTGGTCTCGAGCTCACTCGTTTGGTACGTTGGTGAATATTTTGTAATTTATTTTGGCCATAATATGCTCTTATGACCTCACACATATGGGGTATCTTTTATAACCCTAAATTGCACCATACATGCATACCTGGCATTTGTCCCTCTTGCTATTTTTTCCAAGCCATCATTGAGAAAATCTTCTTAAAAAACCTATTTTTGAAGATGTACTCACCCTACACCACTACTTCCCACATACACATTCTTTCTTCACCACTACATCTCATGTATGTACACTATCTACACCATTACAGCCCGTGTATACCCACAAAAGTTGCAAGGAATTCATTGAGATTACATGCTATTGGGTAGTTTTCCAACTTTCCCACCACCTATAGCCCATCACCCAACCAAATAACCATCCTTTTGTCATATAAAAGGAGGTTTTGGTGTCTCATTCCAAAGAGAAAAACAAGAACAATGAAACTCTTCCCATTTCACATCCCCTCCTTTCCCCAATGATCTGAAAATAGAAAGATGACTTGTTATGCTATGCAAGCACCCCTACTTCATTAAAATAAACTTTACAGGACCTTGCTTCATGTGTATAAATATGCAAAATAAACTTATGTGTTAAGTTTGTGCTTCTTCTTGTAAATGCTTATGTGTGAGCAATTGTTCTTTTAAATGGTTAAAAAAAATGCTTTTAGATAAAAACACAACAACATACTTGCAACAATTAAACCATCAAACTCACAAAAAGAACAAGATGATAAAGGAGTTCACCCCCCTTCGGGCTACATCTCCTTGAGCCTCCATAATGGACTTGGCTCTCTGGGATTAATTAGTCAAAAGTTATTTTACAATCTTCTGCTCAACACCAATGGAAAAAAAAAATGTACCATTGATATTAGAACACATAAAACCCCTAAAAATGACTAATAGAACTCTGAAAACGGATCATGGCTCATCCGGGCATGACCTCTCCTACATGTGGCCATAAGCTTCCCTGAGCTTGTCTTTGGAAAAAACACCTGTAAAACTCCTCAATAGCCTCTCAAACCTGTCCCAATTTGTTCAGAGCACATCAATTAGCCAAAAATGATTATTCAATCATGGAAAACAAACATAGGCTCACCAAACCATGTCCTCCATCAAAGAGGGCTTCAAGCTCCCTGGAGCTTACTAAAACTTCAATGGTGAAAAACTTGCAGAAGAAGTCTTCAAATGGCCTTGAAAACAGCACCAATGGATCCAGCATGTCCAAAAACCCCTGGCTGGGCTTTTACGGCACCTCAATTGGCCAAAAACTGAGAAAGTTAGACCTCCTCCATTTTCCTCCTTCTACTTTGCTGGAACTGGTTCTACAGAAAGCACCTCTATGTGCATGAACCTGTAGGACGGTTAGGGCGCCTCCAGCCCCCAACCGCCTAGCTCTCGGGCATATGGTGACATAAGACCTCGCGTATTGGGAAAAAGAGCTAATGGTTTTAAAACCGTGCCAACCGTTACAAAACTATGGTAACCACTGTAACCAATACCCGCGTGCATTTTCATGGTTCATAAAATGGTTATGGCCAACAAATATGGTCATATGCGCATACACATAGACCGTGGCTATGTTCAAACCCGTGTACAAATATTATAACCGTGCCATATTTTACAATGGTTTATATGGGTCGAGTTTTAAAATCCACGCGCATACATTTTATGTTACATTTTTTATGAAATGAAACCACGGCTATGTAACATAGACCATGCGCGTATTCAATTGGCGGCTATATAACATGGTCACATTATAATGCCAACGACAATGGGCCGGGGCTAAGCCCCGACCCGACCTCCCTCCAATTACAAACGTATATGAATTTAAATACAATAAAACCCATACACATGTTAAGAAACAAATGGCGGAACATTGGTTAGCGGAGGTCTTTGAAAAATTTGGCATAGTGGGAGGTCACCGGTTCGAATCCGGTGGACCATCAAAATTTTGAACAACCAAACAATGGACCATTAGCCAATAAACGAGGGACACGTGGCGCCCATGGATTGGGCCACGTGTCCTCACACCATTCGCCACCGAAGGACACGTGTCATCACGCTATTCGCCAGCAGTCAACCATTAAACACGTGCCACATCATCACCGTATGGTCCAGTCACATGCTACGTGAGCCGACACACAGGATGTTGATGTCATCATGTGCCACGTGTCACCCTTCCATTGGTGACACGTGTCACCTCAGGATTGGCCAAACCGTACGCTGAAAAGTCCAAAAATGCATGAAACGTGTCATGCCCTAGAGATGCCACGTGTCCTGTACGGACCTACCACGTGTCCTGTATGGACTGTATGGACCTGCCACGTGTCCTGTATGGACTGTACGGACAGGTACAGTCAGCATCAAATTTTTGCCTATTTGGCTCGACGAACAGATCGTGATATCTTCTCCATACGGACTCTGTTTGAGAAAGTAAATATACCACCGGAATCAGGAAGACGAGACGGACGCAATGGCACCATTTTTGTTGCATTCCGAGCACTTTGAAAATTGAGCAAAATTTTGCCCCCTGGTCCAGATTTTTATCACACCTTCCCACTGAAAGGCTTTTCGACCCACAAAAGCTTATCTGTCTGCTTTCAAGTTATATCAAAATCTTTTCAATAATCACCTGAATACTCTGACATGCTGTGCACTGCAACTGGCTATGCCCCTCAACCACTTCTCTCTGGCTGCTGCTGACCCACTGCTCTCTCTGTGCTTGGAAGAATGCCAACCTTCCCACTGAGAATCAAATCCCTCTTTCAAACTCTTCGGCATCAACAAAATCAGCTCTCCAATGGCTGCAAAAACTTTCCTGCGACATCTTGTCACAAGCCAAGAAAACCATCAATCTTGAAAACAAATCATACAAGATTGAAAATGATGCCAACAAAATCTTTTGTTCTTCAAACAAACTGTCGCATCTCATACTTTATCAAAGTACATGGCGTTTTCAAAATCAACTTTCAAGTCAATAAACACCATCGACTAAACACAAGTCGAACAACACGATCGACACAACAT
>ML813691.1:154498-188606 GCA_009831015.1 Picea engelmannii
CATCGACTAAACACAAGTCGAACAACACGATCGACACAACATAGTCGTCAGAAAATCATCAACACCAGTCGAGACTCATTTGAAACATCATATCGACCTTCCCAGAAATGCACACATAACGCTGAAAAGTGCATTTACAATCAGAAAAATGCAAGTGTTACTTGCTTAAGAAATCCAACCATTTCTTACCAAACCAACTGAACGATGATTTTTTTTGTTGGACATCGTCCTCTTGTGAATCATCTAGACTCACGTCGATGATGGAATCTCCACTTCCATTCTTGCCAAACTCTTTATCCATCTGCTTCCTGTGCTGTGGATGAGTAGTTGGATGCAATGTCCAACATTGGTCAATGAGATGACCCCACTTCTGAAAGTGAGTGCAAACCTTTTGCATCCTTTTTTCACGTTGCCTTTGCTTAGAAAGTTTCCTAAAATTGGCCAACCTTTTCCAACACTTTGAAACATGATGGTTATACTAACCACAATATGTACAAGGATTCTTTCTTCCAAATTTATCATGCTTAACATAATTAAATGCAACTGAATGATAAGCGGAATTATACCTTGAACATTCACCTTTATCGCCTCTGTGAGGAGGTGAATCTGAAGAGTTACAAGCTCTCCTTTGAAGACCATCAACAATGTCCTTGTCCTCATCATTGTCACAACTACATTTTCATTCATCTTGAACACAAGCCTTGCATGCTGAAGGGATCGAACTTTCAATAAAAGTTCTTGAACTTTCACCTTTAAAGCTTTCCTGAGGAGGTGAACTTGAAACAAAACTTATGCTTCGAACTTTTCCCTTTGTCTCCTTGACTTTGGGATTTGCTCCATTCCGTTGTTCATATCCAAGACCACAAAACTTAGGTCTCTCTTCAACAATAATAGGCTTAACAATGCCTTGTGCATGCTTGCCCAAACCTTTACCTTCATAGCCCATTTTAAACAACAACTTGGACCCTATTCCTCTTGTGCGATTCTCAAAACCACCAAAACATTCATCTTTAGAGGAATTAGAAGATAAACTAACATTGCATACCTTATGTTCATGCATGTACTTGGTAAGGGTTTCTTTTGCCTCATGGAGTTGATTCTCCATTTCATGCAACCTTTGCAAAAGCTAGTCTTTCTCCTGCTTCATGGCCATCAACTGTTCTTCAAGGGAAATGTTCTTATCATACATCTCTTTCATCAAATATCTCATGAGTATAATTTCTTATTTAGATAATGAAAATGTATGAGAACTATCAATGCTTGAATCTTTCTCCATTCTTGGAAGATATCTAACACAAAACTTGCACAAAAAACAATAGCTAAATCTCAAGCTATCAATGGCAAACACATGAGCAAAACAAACTTATGCTCTGATACCACTTGATATGAAAATAGAAGGCTGACTTGTTATGCTATGCAAGCACCCCTACTTCATTAAAATAAACTTTACAGGACCTTGCTTCATGTGTATACATATGCAAAATAAACTTATGTGTTAAGTTTGTGCTTCTTCTTGTAAATGCTTATGTGTGAGCAATTGTTCTTTTAAATGGTTAAAAAAAATGCTTTTATATAAAAACAAAGCAACATACTTGCAACAATTAAACCATCAAACTCACAACAAGAACAAGATGATAAAGGAGTTCACCCCCCTCCGGGCTACATCTCCTTGAGCCTCCATAATGGACTTGGCTCTCTGGGATTAATTAGTCAAAAGTTCTTTTACAAGCTGTTGCTCAACACCAATGGAAAAACAAACTGTACCATTGAGATCAGAACACATAAAAACCCCAAAAATGACTAATAGAACTCTGAAAACGGATCATGGCTCATCCGGACATGACCTCTCCTACATGTGGCCATAAGCTTCCCTGAGCTTCTCTTTGGAAAAAACACCTGTAAAAGTCCTCAACATCCTCTCAAACCTGTCCCAATGTGTTCAAATCATATCAATTAGCCAAAAATGATTATTCAATCATGGAAAACAAACATAGGCTCACCAAACCATGTCCTCCATCAAAGAGGGCTTCAAGCTCCCTGGAGCTTACTGAAACTTCAATGGTGAAAAAATTGCAGAAGAATTTTTCAAATGGCCTTGAAAACAACACCAATGGATCCAGCACGTCCAAAAACCCCTGGCTGGGCTTTTATGGCACCTCAATCGGCCAAAAACTGAGAAAGTTAGACCTCCTCCATTTTCCTCCTTCTACTTTGCTGGAACTGGTTCTACAGAACGCACCTCTATGTGCATGAACCTGGAACACGCTCCAAAACGCGCATTTAAACCCAACACCGAGCAGTTCCAAATAATCATGAAAACTGTAGGATGGTTAGGGCGCCTCCAGCCCCCAACCACCTAGCTCTTGGGCATATGGTGACATAAGACCTCGCGTATTGGGAAAAAGAGCTAACGGTTTTAAAACCGTGCCAACCGTTACAAAACTGTGGTAACCACTGTAACCAATATCCGCGTGCATTTTCACGGTTCATACAATGGTTATGGCCAACAAATATGGTCATATGCGCATACACATAGACCGTGGCTATGTTCAAACCCGTGTACAAATATTATAACCGCGCCATATTTTACAATGGTTTATATGGGTCGAGTTTTAAAATCTGCGCGCATACATTTTATGTTACATTTTTTATGAAATGAAACCACGGCTATGTAACATAGACCACGCGCATATTCAATTGGCGGCTATATAACATGGTCACATTATAATTCCAACGACCACGGTCCGGGGCTAAGCCCCGGCCCGACCTCCCTCCAATTACAAATGTATATGAATTTAAATACAATAAAACCCATACACATGTTAAGAAACAAATGGCGGAACATTGGTTAGCGGAGGTCTTTGAAAACTTTGGCATAGTGGGAGGTCACCAGTTTGAATCCGGTGGACCATCAAAATTTTGAACAACCAAACAATGGACCATTAGCCAATAAACGAGGGACACGTGGCGCCCATGGATTGGGCCACATGTCCTCACACCATTTGCCACCGAAGGACACGTGTCATCACTCTATTCGCCAGCAATCAACCATTAAACGCGTGCCACGTCATTTCCATACGGTCCAGTCACATGCTGCATCAGCCTGCCACGTCAGCCGACACACAGGATGCTGATGTCATCATATGCCACGTGTCACCCTTCTAGTGGTGACACGTGTCACCTCAGGATTGGCCAAATCGTACGCTGAAAAGTCCAAAAATGCATGACACGTGTCATGCCCTAGAGCCACCACATGTCCTATACGGACCTACCACGTGTCTTGTACGGATTGTACGGACCTGCCACGTGTCCTGTACGGACTGTACGGACAAGTACAGTCAGCATCAAATTTTTACCGGTTTGGCTCGACGAACAAATCGCGATATCTTCTCCATACAGACTCCATTTGAGAAAGTAAATATACCACCGGAATTAGGATGACGAGACGCACGCAATGGCACCGTTTTCGTCGCATTCCGAGCACTTTGAAAATTGAGCAAAATTTTGCCCCCTGATCCAGATTTTGATCACACCTTCCCACTGAAAGGCTTTTGGACCCACAAAAGCTTATCTGTCTGCTTTCAAGTTATATCAAAATCTTTTCGATAATCACCTGAATACTCTGACATGTCGTGCACTACAATTGGCTATGCCCCTCAACCACTGCTCTCTGGCTGCTGCTGACCCACTGCTCTCTCTGTGCTTGGAAGAATGCCAACCTTCCCACTGAGAATCAAATCCCTCTTTCGAACTCTTTGGCGTCAACAAAATCAGCTCTCCAATGGCTGCAAAAACTGTCCTGCAACATCTTGTCACAAGCCAAGAAAACCATCAATCTTGAAAACAAATCATACAAGATTGAAAATGATGCTAACAAAATCTTTTGTTCTTCAAACAAACTGTCGCATCTCGTACTTTATCAAAGTACATGGCGTTTTCAAAATCAACTTTCAAGTCAATAAACACCATCGACTAAACACAAGTCGAATAACATGATCGACACAACATAGTCGTTAGAAAATCATCAACACCAGTCGAGACTCATTTGAAACATCATATCGACCTTCCCAGAAATGCACACATAACGCTGAAAAGTGCATTTACAATCAAAAAAATGCAAGCATTACTTGCTTAAGAAATCCAACCATTTCTTACCAAACCAACTGACCAATGACTTTTTCTGCTGGACATCGTCCTCTTGTGAATCATCTGGACTCACGTCGATGATGGAATATCCACTTCCATTCTTGCCAAACTCTTTATCCATCTGCTTCCTGTGCTGTGGATGAGTAGTTGGATGCAACATCCAACATTGGTCAATGAGATGACCCCGCTTCTGACAGTGAGTGCAAACCTTTTGCATCCTTTTTTCACGCTGCCTTTGCTTAGAAAGTTTCCTGAAATTGGCCAACCTTTTCCAACACTTTGAAACATGATGGTTATACAAAACACAATATGTACAAGGATTCTTTCTTCCAAATTTATCATGCTTAACATAATTAAATGCAACTGAATGATAAGCGGAATTATACCTTGAACATTCACCTTTATCGCCTCTGTGAGGAGGTGAATTTGAAGAGTTACAAGCTCTCCTTTGAAGACCATCAATAGTGTCCTTGTCCTCATCACTGTCACAACTACATTTGCATTCATCTTGAACACAAGCCTTGCATGTTGAAGGGATCGAACTTTCAATAAAAGTTCTTGAACTTTCACCTTTAAAGCTTTCTTGAGGAGGTGAACTTGAAACAAAACTTATGCTTCGAACTTTTCCCTTTGTCTCCTCGACTTTGGGATTTGCTCCATTCCGTTGTTCATATCCAAGACCACAAAACTTAGGTCTCTCTTCAACAATAATAGGCTTAACAATGCATTGTGCATGCTTGCCCAAACCTTTACCTTCATAGCCCATTTTAAACAACAACCTGGACCCTATTCCTCTTGTGTGACTCTCAAAACCACCAAAACATTCATCTTTAGAGGAACTAGAAGATAAAATAACACTGCATACCTTATGTTCATGCATGTACTTGGTAAGGGTTTCTTTTGCCTCATGGAGTTGATTCTCCATTTCATGCAACCTTTGCAAAAGCTGGTATTTCTCCTGCTTCATGGCCATCAACTGCTCTTCAAGGGCAATGTTCTTATCATACATCTCTTTCATCAAATCTCTCATGAGTATAATTTCTTCTTTAGATAATGAAAATGTATGAGAATTATCAATGCTTGAATCTTCTGCCATTCTTGGAAGATATCTAACACAAAACTTGCACAAAAACCAATAGCTAAATCTCAAGCTATCAATGGCAAACACATGAGCAAAACAAACTTATGCTCTGATACCACTTGATCGGAAAATAGAAGGCTGACTTGTTATGCTATGCAAGCATCCCTACTTCATCAAAATAAACTTTACAGGACCTTGCTTCATGTGTATAAATATGCAAAATAAACTTATGTGTTAAGTTTGTGCTTCTTCTTGTAAATGCTTATGTGTGAGCAATTGTTCTTTTAAATGGTTAAAAAAAAATGCTTTTAGATAAAAACATAGCAACATACTTGCAACAATTAAACCATCAAACTCACAAAAAGAACAAGATGATAAAGGAGTTCACCCCCCTCCGGGCTACATCTCCTTGAGCCTCCATAATGGACTTGGCTCTCTGGGATTAATTAGTCAAAAGTTATTTTACAACCTTCTGCTCAACACCAATGGAAAAACAAACTGTACCATTGAGATCAGAACACATAAAAACCCCAAAAATGACTAATAGAACTCTGAAAATGGATCATGGCTCATCCGGGCATGAACTCTCCTACATGTGGCCATAAGCTTCCCTGAGATTCTCTTTGGCGAAAAAACCTGTAAAAGTCCTCAACAGCCTCTGAAACCTGTCCCAATGTGTTCATAGCATATCAATTAGCCAAAAATGATTATTCAATCATGGAAAACAAACATAGGCTCACCAAACCATGTCCTCCATCAAAGAGGGCTTCAAGCTCCCTGGAGCTTACTGAAACTTCAATGGTGAAACACTTGCAGAAGAAGTCTTCAAATGGCATTGAAAATAGAACCAATGGATCCAGCACATCCAAAAACCCCTGGCTGGGCTTTTACGGCACCTCAATTGGCCAAAAACTGAGAAAGTTAGACCTCCTCCATTTTCCTCCTTCTACTTTGCTGGAACTGGTTCTACAGAACGCACCTCTGTGTGCATTAACCTGGAACACGCTCCAAAACGCCCGTTTAAACCCAGCACCGAGCAGTTTCGAATAACCATACAAAATGTAGGACGGTTAGGGCGCCTCCAGCCCCCAACCGCCTAGCTCTCGGGCATATGGTGACATAAGACCTCACGTATTGGGAAAAAGAGCTAACGGTTTTAAAACTGTGCCAACCGTTACAAAACTGTGGTAAGCACTGTAACCAATACCCGCGCGCATTTTCACGGTTCATACAATGGTTATGGCCAACAAATATGGTCATATGCGCATACACATAGACCGTGGCTATGTTCAAACCCGTGTACAAATATTATAACCGTGCCATATTTTACAATGGTTTATATGGGTCGAGTTTTAAAATCCGCGCGCATACATTTTATGTTACATTTTTTATGAAATGAAACCACGGCTATGTAACATAGACCACGCATGTATTCAATTGGCGGCTATATAACATGGTCCCATTATAATGCCAGCGACCACGGGTCGGGGCTAAGCCCCGGCCCGACCTCCCTCCAATTACAAACGTATATGAATTTAAATACAATAAAACCCATACACATGTTAAGAAACAAATGGCGGAACATTGGTTAGCGGAGGTCTTTGAAAACTTTGGCATAGTGGGAGGTCACCGGTTCGAATCCGGTGGACCATCAAAATTTTGAACAACCAAACAATGGACCAATAGCCAATAAACGAGGGACACATGGCACCCATGGATTGGGCCACGTGTCCTCACACCATTCGCCACCGAAGGACACGTGTCATCACGCTATTCGCCAGCAGTAAACCATTAAATGTGTGCCATGTCATCGCTGTATGGTCTAGTCACATGCTGCGTTAGCCTGCCACATCAGCCGACACACAGGATGTTGACGTCATCATGTGCCACGTGTCACCCTTCCAGTGGTGACACGTGTCACCTCAGGATTGGCCAAACCGTACGTTGAAAAGTCCAAAAATGCATGACATGTGTCACACCCTGGAGCCACCATGTGTCCTGTATGGACCTACCACGTGTCCTTTACAGACTATATGGACCTGCCATGTGTCATGTACGGACTGTACGGACAGGTACAATCAGCATCAAATTTTTGCTTGTTTGTCTCGGCAAACAGATCGCGATATCTTCTCCATACGGACTCCATTTGAGAAAGTAAATATACCGCCAGAATCAGGAAGACGAGACGGACGCAATGGCACCATTTTCGTCACATTCCGAGCCCTTTGAAAATTGAGCAACATTTTGCCCCCTGGTCCAGATTTTGATCACCCAAGAATTGCATCCACCTTGTGATATTTGCATCAGAATTTCCCATTCTAACCCTTTTTCCTCCATCATAAGCCTATGTCATTTCCCTAGAATAAGTGTGAGAGGAGAAATATATGCGGAAGCCCAATTGGAGCTTGGTGAAGAGGGGCCCAAACTAGGTTCGCAGAGCAGTCTCCGATCTCATTGCAAGTAAACATTGTGATATCAATAAAAGGAATATTTTTTTTGTCACGAAATATGATGTGTCAAATATCTATGTTTGATTTATATTTTATACTGACATATAACCCATGATTTATATATGAGATGCATGTTTGTAGTTCCCTGTTTATCTATTTCTGAATGCAGTCTAGCCTTGGGAGGAGGCTTGTAGTCAATAGAGAAATCCAACGCAGAAGGATCGACATCAGACATAGAGTTAAAGGTAGAGTTACCAGATCTTTTCACTTTGTATTTCATGCATGAATGTGGGGTATGTTCGGGGTAGTTATAAAAATTAGGAGACTTTTAGACAGTTATATATGCCTACATGTTGAACTTAGTGTAGTCCATAGGGGGGTTTTCCCGCTATAGCACTCTCAGGCCCTAATAGTGATCACATATATGTTATTAGACAATAGACTACATGATAATATGTAATAAGTGGATAAATCTAAGTAAATGTCTGTAACGAGTGGTAAATGTAACTGAAGAAAGGATTAGTTGGAGCTGGTGCAACCACTCCAAATATTCATCCATTGTATAAATACCCCTTAAGATGGAATACAAATGTGCAATGGAATTCCTAAACTAAATTATCTTTTATTGTTGGGTTACATGCGTGTTATTGATATATTTCACGATGTATCCTCTCTTGGATGTGTGCCTTTATTCCATGGACTACAAAATTTGGTTCAGTTTCAGTATGACTTGAATCCAAAGAAGGCTTGCATTGAAGATGATCCCAGAAAAATATTCTTTGTGGGTGAGAGACACATGGAAGAAAACTGAAAAAGGAAAGATATGGAGACTCTAAAATTTTAAAGGACACGCTCATGCAAGTTTGTTGATATTAAAGACGCTCCAGAAAATTTGTTGAAGAATTTCGATGAAGCCTAGTTAATTGCTCAAATATGGAGAGATAAGAGGTTGATTAGTGATCATGGATGCATAGCGATCGATGAAAGAGGCTTGTTGGTTTCTCCTAATGAATGATGGTGGATGATCATTGATTTATTCTCGCAATCCATACATGTTGCTTGTGGACAAGTGAAAATTTTGAAGAAGATTGTGTGCTACTAATCGAAATTAAGAAGAACCTTAAAAAAAACAAGAAAGGAGAAATAGACTGTTGATATTCAAGATGCTCCAAAAATCTGTTAAATAATGCTGAGGAAGACTTGCAAATGCAAGCAGATGTTGCTTAGATGTTGATCGACTATTTTATATTGAATATATTGTGCACATAAAATGATAATGAAGAGGATCTATTGCTAGGTATACTCGTGGAAACAATGATGTCCTTGGTGGAGCGCCAATGATCTTGTCACATAAAATCATGTCATGGAATGCTCTTCATACCCTTGATTTTGTGAAAACATTTGCAAGTTGAAAGTAATAATTCAGAAAGATTTAAAAATGATCTGTGTATAGACCCGAGAAATTTATTTGATTTCTTGTGCAATCTTATAAAGGCCCATGGAAAATAAAAAAAAGTTCGTGGGTTCGATGACATGAAGCGGATATACTATTTCTCATCAGTATTCGACGGAGGGAAGCCTAAAAAGTTGTTTGTGGCAATACTGTAAACAATCATGGATTCTCGTTTCTCACTATGTGTACTCATTTCTACTACAGAAGATACCTCGATCAGTCGTTGGTTACAAAAAGAATGAGAGGGAGCCTCGAGGGACACAACGTCCATTTGAGATGATGGATCGATGATGTAGTCTTGGTCGACTAGTTTGAGATGAGCAGTCGCTAGAACTAGTCGAATTAGGTCAATCCTCTTCTTGACTTGTGGGAACATCGCCAAAAATGTTGGTTGACCTCTCATGGATGTTGATCCATGATCATTTCTCATGGATATTCCTGCTAAAAGATAATCCTACAATTTTTCTTGAACATGGGAACAATGTCGACTGAGAATTTTCCATTGAAAATCACAACACAGACCATGTGACAAAGCATGAGTCAATCGACTACTTGAAGGAGAATCGACTTGTATGAAGCTATCTGAAGGATCTGACTAAAGGAAATCAACCGACTTCAAGTTTTGTCAATGGAGACAACGAAAGGGATACATTGACTAAAATATGGACTTTTCATAATATGGGCGTGTTATAGCAAGATTTTCCTCACCCCATGCAATCTTTCACAGAAGGCCTTTTTCCATTTCCCTATGCACACTTGAAGTCCCTTTTTGAAAATACCAGAGCTAAAAACATAATTTTTCCACATATACATGCCCTGCCTATATTACAACATGTGTATACGTAGGTTGCACCACTATAGCCCACGTACATCGGGAAATGTGCCCAAAATTGAAAAATGGTGTCAGGCTTCCATGTCACGTCATGAGATCAATGATCCTTGGTGTTGGACCTCGACCAAGTTTAAGAGTACTTGGTCATACTTGACCACTTTTGGGACTGAGACAGCGTGCCAAGGAAGGAGCGCAACGTGAAGTAGAAAATAAGGAAGAAAGACCTATTTTGGGGTCCATTTTAGGGTTTTGGGTTGATATAATGGAAAACGGATGTCGGCCCGTGGGTTTACCCACGTTTAGGCCCATTTTGTAATCTATAAATAGGCAATGTAGATAGTAAGATAGGAGGAGATAGTAATGTAGTACATCTATGTGATGTATGAATGAAATTTTAGTGCTAGTAATTGGATCTGTGTGATCGGATATATCTTAGAGTGATCTATGCATGAGATTAGAGAGCTAAGTACAGGTTGTTATAGTCTGATGAGAAAGGAAGAAGGATATAGTGAGATATGTCAATCTTCTGTCCTATGCAAAGTAAGGGTCATTAGAGCTCTATGTTGTAACTGCTTGACCATGATAATATAACGAAGACTTTGTGGACGTAGCCCCAGGGTGGGGATGAACCACGGTAACTGTGTGTATAGTGATTTATGCTTCGCTCTTATGTATTTCTCTCTTTCTTGGCTAAGTGCTTGATGTGATTAAGTATATCTAGTTATGCTCTTTGATGTTGATGAATGAATGAACATTAGAACTGATATATGATATGCTTAGTGCTTGATTTATTGAATCTAACCTATATTTATGTGGATAAGTACTGAATCATTCTTAGTATAAGTATTCACTACGATTCTCTGTGCCTTCTGCGAAGTATATGAATGAATGTATGCTAAGGAATAATTGTTGCTAAGTGCGTTGTAAGAAAGATAATCATAGATATGTGTCCCAGCTAAGGTTGCAGACACCTGAGTCCTGCAACCACCCCTGCCTCTACCTCAGGTGAGACTTCATCTACTTCGCAGGTGTTGCTAAAAGGGATGGTAGTTAGGGCTTTGTTGGTTCCCTCCTAAGAGTTGAACCCTGGGTCTACCCCTATGCCAAAAAATGGTTACGTTGCCAGGACCTGGAACTGTGATTGCTGGGAACTGAAGAAGAAGAAGCTTTGCATGAAATAAGCTCTATGCATAGATCTGTTTCTCTAGTGCGCAGTGTTCTGTTTGACCTGTGAAGATTTGTGTCATGAAAAGAGGTTAGATCTGAAGAAAGAGAGGTCAGATATGAAGAAAAGAAGTCATATCTGTGAAGAAAAAGGTAAGATCTGTAAGCTCTATGCCTTGATAAAGGTAAGAATAGTTAAAAGTCTTAGATCTAGAAGCTTTTTTCTTTGTAGAAGTAAGATAAATGAAATTGTTTTTGTTTCTAAACCATGGATCTAGGTATGTTTGATAGATTTTGTCCTAGCTTCAAAACTAGGGCATTAATAGATGAAAGAAAGTTTGATATGAATAGATCTGTTAAATATAGTGATAGATATGTTATACCTATGCATCGAAAGAATTTCTGGACTAACAAGTGGATGCAGGATCCTACAAATTGTTTTTTGCAGTCTAGCAACCATGATCCTGGTGTGCAGTACAAAAGGAGTTGGGGAACATCTAAATGGATGAGAAGATTAAACCTCTATTATAGTTGCATATGACCGAGACATCTTGCTAAAGAATTCCCTAGGAGAAGACCTAGTTCCTCTATTGTAAGGATATGTACCATGAAGTATTGGATTGCCCTAGAATGATTTCTAGGCTTGACAAGCTAAATATGGAACAAGCAAACCCTAAGGGAGATCAAGAGACCAAGATTATAGAAGAAACCTAGAAAGAATCAGAAAAGAAATTGCTATAGATGAAAGATACCTTGAATGACCACCGACATGTTAGGATATCAGAGATATTCAAAGAAAAGGAGAAAATCGAAGCAAGAATAGGGGACTTTGACATTGAATTTACTCTTGATGAAGAAGCGCAAGTGAACATTATGCTAGGAAGAACTTTGGAAGCTATAGGGAAGCCTACCATGATCCCTTCCCTAGGAGGAACAAGTTTCTTCAGAGGAAATCTAGTAAACCTATGTGGAAGGCTTGCCCGGATACCTATGACTGTCAATGGAACTTCGACAGAGGAAGACTTTGAGATCATTAAATTTGTTGAAGACAATGCCCCATTTACCATTCTCATAGGAAAACCCTGGATTGATAGAGAACAGGCCAGATGAAGAGAAGAAGAGAAAGTTTTGGAACAGAAGAAGCAAGAGTTAAAAGACTTTATGAACAAAAGGAAAACTCACTTGATTGAAGAACATAAGAGTAGATTGCAGATATTTAATATTAGTACCTTCAATGTCAAAGTAAGAAAACACTTGAGGATCCGCAGAGGATAGAGTTACCTATTTTTGATACAGAAGAAGTATTATCAAGGAACCCTAAGAAATATTTTCCACAGCGCAAGTAACTAAGACCACAGAAGATAATCATCAGAATGGTAAAATAATTACTAAGATGAAACTCACTGGGAAGAAGGCTAGGAAGTTAAGAAAGAAAAGGGATAATACTGTAAGGCTACAAGAGGTTCTAGAGGACACTTCGCAGCAAGAAGAATTGTAGAATTGGAGCTTTGCTGAGATATCAGAACAATGACATAGAATACTTCACCATGAAGAAGCAATATAGTCGTTGGAACCGATATACCCATTCGACCGTTGCTCCAAATGGATCGAAAAGCAATTATGGGTTACCACTAGACCATTGGATAGCACCAGAACGGATAGAACGAAGTTACTGAAGGCCCCATGTCCATTGCAAGTAGACTATTGTTGAGATTTCCTACTTAACCTGTCATGCCACGCACCGAGAATAATTTTTTCTAACTGAGAATATGAGCACGAACCCTGTGTTTTACTTACCCTGAGATCATTATTCTCTGTCGTCTATGAATTCCTTTTGCACCTGAGACAACTAACCCAAGTTTGTATGTTGAACATGCTCAGCGCTGCTGAGAAAAGTGTTGAATAATTTCTAATTGATTTAATGGCTGAGAGAGTCAAGTAAGAATGCAGAATGTCTATAGGTGTATAAGCATCATCCTCAGGCATACTGCCAGCTTCCCCCTCCACTACTCAAGCAGGACCATCCCGACCGACTTCGGAAAGACGATCTAAGATAGGAAACAACTTCGCCACTATGAAGATGATCCCAAGCATCTTGCCTAAATATATCCCACCACTAAGTGGACTAGTGAATCGAGACTTTGTACCTAGAGACTTCGACTATGCTATAGTCACTGCATACCTCTCGAAAGGGGTGCATGTAGTTCATGCTGACCAGGAGAAGTTCACCACGTTGAAATTAAGTGATTTTAACCTTGGAGATTGCAAGGTATATAGTATGCTAGCCCCACACAAGTATTTGAATATTACAAAAGGAAAGAACCCCAGGATTGTACTGCAACAATGGACCCATAAACTTTCCCACTCAAACCTCCTCAACGTAATGAAGATTCCACATTTTGGGAGGCATCAGGAAGTAAATGCCTATGTTCGACTCTTGTTGTCCTGCTACCACGAAGGATACCTATGGTTGTACTGGCACATCACCGTGGACCCGATTCTTATCAATCAGATCATTGGGCTAAGCATGCAGGGCCCTTGCCCACATGAATTTTACCCTAGAAAGACTGCATATCGTGCTCTCACTCAACAAATAAAAGACACATATGGCGATCTAGAGAAAGGCACGCGAGGTTACAAGGTAACCTCCATTGAGAATGCAACAGTACGCTTTGGTTTCCAGCTGATTGCAGGCAAGTTAGTCAGAAAAAATAGACCTACACAGGTGACCGGATTTGTAGTTGACCTCGCAGGGAAGTGCGTGGAGGGACTACAAATGAATTGGGTGAAATACTTTATAAATCAGCTAGAGCTTGAGTGTAGACAAGTGCATGAACAAGTGTATGAGTTCCACTTTAGCTGGTTTCTCATACTCATCGCCTTCATCATGTGGGAACTCCCCGAGGGAGCCACATTTCTGGAGATCGAACCCCTCGAACCCCTAGCCATGAAGTTCTATACGTTGTGGTACTCTATCAACATGAACAAACAGTGGTATTCCAATGTCATCTTCCATGTGTACTACACTCAGTTGAAGAATTCCATTCAGTCTACACCATGCATTACACCCAACACTCTTCATAGGTTTCGACCTTTGATGAAATTCAGCACATATCGTCACTTCACCTACATCACAGCGCGCGCAGACGAGCACAAAAAACAACTCCAATCATATTACAAGCTGACAGAAGATGACGTGGAGGAAATTACCAAGGAATGGTCAACAGACCTCCTTGTTGCAGCAGACCGCGTAGAGATGTCTGACGTAGATAGCACTGAATCTATGTCGGATACACCAGGACCATGCAAGACTAAGAAGGAGGTGGAAGTTCAAGATATCCACAACACATCTACGAAGACTGCTTCACTCTCACATGTGAAGGGAGGTGATGATGAAGAACTAGGGGGCACAGAAGTTGAACATAGCAAAGTCGAGGTTACCTCGCCCAGGGACGAGGCAGATCCCTCCAAGAAAAGGAATATTACCCCACCGAGGCCCTCATCCAGAAATAAAACTAAGGCCACCTGGAACACGCTTAAGACTATGCTTACCCTGGATGATTTTGAATTCTTAATTTCCGCATTGAATGATGTTTCATTAGAGCTCACAGAAGAAAAGTAGGAGGAACTATTCCGCCAGATCACTGGTAAATTCAAAGAAGCGTAGCAGGCACTTCAGTCCATCAAAACAATTTATACGGTGTTGTTAACAATGGAAATATCTAGAACAAGCGATGATCCCACACAATTATTCCAGATCGCCGAGAAAGTCGAAGCTCGCCTTCGACAAGCTAAAAAATACATATCGAAACCACCCAGGATTTGGTGCAAGCACATAGCGCACATGAAGAGCAACGAAGAAATGAAAAACAGAAGCAGCTTGAATTACAAGCCAAATGGGAGGAGGAAAAAGCCCAGTTACAATAGAGCAAGGACTAGTTGCTAGCAAAAAAACTTGAAACACAAGAAAGAGTTCACAAGGCACTGCGCTCTATGAAAATCATAGAAGTGAAGATGGAAGATCATCTTCCACAGTAGGTGACCCAACTAGAAGAAGTAATCTGGAAACTTCAACAGTGCATCATGGATCTGGAGCTCTGCACCGTGCCTAAGACACCCCAAGAGATAAGATATCTAAGTGAGGCCACTAATCAAAGTGCAGTCGACCGATTAAAAACTTTGGCTTCGGAATGTAGGCAACTAAGCACCAGAAGCACCCAAACCTATGAAAACCTCATAGAGAATCTAGAATTGCAGACATTGGAGGCACATCTCCACATAGAAAAGAAGCATGCATATGTGCTACAAGCGCAGCTGAAGTCCATGACCCTAGTTGCAAGAATGAAGAGGTTCACAGAGAAACACACAACCCAACAACTAGTACACAAGCTGCAAAGTAAAGTAATGGGTGTCTCTCAATGACTGCAACCACTCCAAGAGAAGGCATGCTAACTATTCTTCGAACTTGAAAGTCAGGGAACTGAACTCGAACAGGGTGTCCTCACTGTAGAACAATGCCTGGAAGGACCACTCAATGACACAATAATCCATAAATTTATTGAACAAGAGGTTGTCGCACTACAGCAGGTCGAAGCCGCTTGAGCCAATCTTGAGGCGTTCGAAGCGGAATTGGTCAGACCTGAGTGACTTAGGATAAGTCATAGGTCAGTGTTGGGGGCATGTTGGCCCAAGTTTAATAGTACTTGGTCATACTTGACCACTTTTGGGACTGTGATAGCTTGCCAAGGAAGGAGCACAACACAAAGCAGAAAATAAGGAAGCAAGACCTATTTTGGGGTCCATTTTAGGGTTTTGGGTTGATGTAACGGGAAAGGGATGTCGGACCATGGGTTTACCCATGTTTAGGCTCATTTTGTAATCTATAAATAGGCAATGTAGATAGTAATATAGGAGGAGATAGTAATGTAGTACATCTATGTGATGTATGAATGAAATCTTAGTGCTAGTAATTGGATCTGTGTGATCGGATGTATCTTAGAGTTCTTTGTGCATGAGATCGAAGAGCTAAGTGCAGGTTATTATAGTCTGAAGAGAAAGGAAGAAGGATCTAGCAAGTTGCGTAGATCTTTTGTCCTGTACAAAGTAAGGCTCATTAGAGCTTTGTGCTGTAACTGCTTGACCGTGATAATATAAAGAAGACTTTGTCGACATAGCCCCAGGGTGGGGGTGAACCACGGTAACTGTGTGTATAGTGCTTTGTGCTTCACTCTTATGTATTTATCTCTTTCTTGGCTAAGTGCTTGATGTGATTAAGTAGATTTAGTTATGATTTGTGTTTTTGATGAATCAATAAACATTAGATCTGATATATGAGATGCTTAGTGCTTGATCTATTGAATCTAACTTATATTTATGTGGATAAGTACTGAATCATTCTTAGTATAAGTATTCACTGTGATTCTTTATGCCTTCTGTGAAGTATATTAATGAATGTATGCCAAGGAATAACTACTGCTAAGTGCGTTGTAAGAAAGATAATCACAGATCTATGTCCCAGCTAAGGTTGCAGACACCTGAGTCCTGCAACCACCCCTACCTCTACCTTAGGTGATACTTCATTTGTTTCGCAGGTGTTGTTGAAAGGGCTGGTAGTTAGGGATTTGTTGGTGTGCTCTTGAGCGTTGAACCCTGGGTCTGCCCCTGTGCCAACACTTGGCCTTCCATATACTAGAAACATTTTGACTCAACCCTTTAGTTCCACTTGAAGGATACAAACGGGCCAAATCCGAGATATGGAAAGAGGAGAAAGAATTCTTATTTGAGAACAAAGTTACGCTGGAGAAATTATTCACTTCGCATTGAGTCTGCATCCCTTTGTCCTTTAAGTCTGAACACATTGCTCAGCCCCAAAGATCTTCCCTTACTGATTGAGAACTTCAATATATCTCTTATATGAGATTGCCTTTGGTGGAGGATTTAAGTGGTGGAGGCCCAGATGGAAGGACCTTAGTTTCTCACTTCTGAACCGTGCTGACACGAAAGTATGTAACTCATTAACTTATGTTGATTATAACTTAATAGAAATACTCTTTTCTCATCCAATTAATATCTCGCAAATATTTGAATTATTATTCCATGGGCATATTTGTTATGAATGTTGATGGATTATTCTATTGAATGTGCTAACATCATATATTATCACCATATGCTTGCATTTCTTGGTTGTTGAGGACTAGTTGCGGGTATATTTATTTGAGTCAAGCGCTCAATGGTGGACTTCATCGAACGTTTTGATGAGGCAGGCCTTTTATATTGTCTTGCTAACATATTTTCTTATATAGAATACTTGAGATTAGAGTTGATTTCTACAATTGTTTCTGTCTGTTGTGGTTTACCCCTAGCCATAAAGAGATTTTCCTCGTAAGAGAATTGGCGACCATACTGGGGATTGGATCTTATTCTTAGGGGTTTGGAGTGTTTTTCTCCTTCGATTTCTCTCGTTCATATTGATTTTATTGTCATGTGATTATTTGACATCCTCTATTCACTCTGGGTCTAAGTCTTTTAGCCTTCTCCTTAACCTAGCTATTTTTTTACACATATACATGGTTTTTTTCTTAAAAGTCACATACATACACATGCTATCCTTCTTCAAGATGTGTACATATGCGCTTATCCCTTGAAAAATCGTGTAGATCAACCTTTGTTTCTTGTTTGTTGGGTTTGGTGGTTGTTAGGTAGGTTTTTATGATTGTTGAGTCTTCCTCGACCTTTGTGGTTACTGTTAAGTGTCTGTGGAATGACAAGAAACCTGTCTTTGGTTGAATTTTTAGGCGGTGCCTTTCTCATCATCTTTTCATTTTGATTGTCCTTGCACCTTGGGCTGCGTGTTTTCCTCCTTGATATCCTACTTGGGTTGTCTCTATTTATACACAGTAGAGTCTTTATATCAAGCTATTGTTCAATCCTTGCATTTTCATTTTTCTTATATTGAAAATACAAAAATATTAGGTATTTTACATTGATTGGCATTTTGATCTCTTGATTCTTTGTCATTTATCTTAGTGCATGTAAAGAAAGATTGCATTTTTATTTAGAATTGCAGAATTGAATTGAAAATTTTGTTTTTGAGGTATATCATTTATTGAAAATTGAAGTTAGGACTTTGCATTGTATTCATATTCATTTACTTTACTTGTTGAGTCATAATATCACAAGTTTCACGACCACACCTTTTGAGTAAGAAAGGCCATTAAAATTAATGCTATAATTTAAAATTGATTAGTAACGATTTTATTTTGTAGGGTGCACAAACTAGCTTAGGATTTAGTGCCTTGGAATAGGATTTTGTGAGTAAACTTCTCCAAGGCTATTAAATCAACATATGTGTTTGACTAAGGGAGTGGAGAAACACATTGTATAATCAGTAATATCAGGAGGCTCTGCTTACACCAAAGTTAAGCATGAGGTCATGTGACGTCGGTTGAAGGGATATCCCACTGATACCTTCTTAGTGTCAGATATATTTCTGGGGATCTATTCATATATGGGGATGTTGTTAGTTCCCTTACCTCTGTGAGAGGCAGTGATTTCAAGGTTTTGGGATTTTCTACCCTTCCCATATGGTGAATATGACTTACAAATTTTCAATTATGCATCAGTTATACGATGGTTGCTTATTTGCATGACTTAGGTACCACATAGGTTACTTGCAGGGGTTATTCTGCAGGTACCCTGGGTTATATAAGGGTCGGACAATACACAAACTTTATGGAGGATTACCTCTCCAGGGGGATCTGACCGACTGGTTATTAAGCTCACGAGGGACATTATAATTGATTCTGATACCTTTGATCTTTAGCAAGGAGTCTTAGGCCCCTCTTGGGTGAGGCATACCTACTTTAGGGAGGGAGGCCCCTTTCAACCACTTTATCATGTTTGTGTGCATATTTTCCCTTTGATTATTTTTGGTGTGCTCTTTGATTACTAGTTGGCCTTAGGATTTGTTTCTTATATCTTGAATCTTAAGTCATCGTGGAGGCAGACCAACTTCCCTGCAGGTCTCACCACTTATTACAATTACCACCACATTTTGAGTCTTTTCCTTCTGAAATGAATAGAGTTATTAAACATGGTACACACACCTCCACTTATCAGACTTGTGATTCTACAAGGATGAGTACTGAACTGAGTCATCAAGATACTGAGAGCCCTTCGACTCCCATACCTACTATAGTTAATGATACCCCTTTGACTCCTGCAACCACAATGGTTGTAGTGTTGGAGGCACCTATTATCACTGTCGCATGTCCTATAGTGAATACTCAACCTATTTCTACGAACCTATTCGAGTCTCATGGTCACTCACTGAGCTATAATGTTTAGTCCATATCGATGGCCTCTAGTCATTTTTCCTATGGTATGCCAAATTTTACATCGCAGTTTTCAAACTCCATCCCAGCCCCTGGCCCTAATGATAGCATTGGACTTGAGGGAACAACTCCTCCTTATGCTCCTTTCTCATTTGGTGGCTCTCATATCCCTCAAACGACTCCTACCATGGGAGGCATTCCTTCTTCTAACCCTGGGTCTAATCCTATTCCTTCTGTATGGAGTAACCAATCTGGTAGACAATCATCTGCTCAAGTTATGTCCTTTACTCTCACCTCCTCAGTGTTGATTCCAACCAACATGTTTGGCATGATGAATCCACCTTTATCCTTTTCACTCACACCTGGAGGAGGTCAATTTCATACCTTGGGAAACCCCTAGTCTATTGCCACTCTGACTGGGGAAAGTTTTTGTAACCCTCAAAACATTCCTATTGGAATGATGCCCAACCAACCCCTTACGAATTAGATTAGAGGAGAGTCTTACAATCTCAGACATGACCATGGTCTTACCAGAGCCCTGGATGGGTTGTAATTCCCCAAACACAATATTTCCAGGGATATTGGGGCCAGATGTTGCAACCTTGTCTCCCTTTTCTATCCATGCTCAATTTTCCAGACTTGTCTAAGATGATGAATGACCCCTTGTTTCATGATCCTACAGAGCCCCCTGTTCCCACCAAGCTTCCTTCAGATATTCCAAAATTCAAAAGAAAGAATGGTGAGGATCCTGGTGATCACGTTACCACCTTTCACTTATGGTTCTCTTTGAATTCCCTTAACAAAGATTCCATTTGGTTAATATTATTTGAATGCACCCTCATTGGGGTTTCCATGAAATGGTATATCGAGCTACCTAGGGGGGCATATGGGACCTTTAGTCAGATGGTTTTAGTGTTCCTTAACCACTTCCAATGGCCGGTTTGTTACGACACTAACCTAGAAATTATGTCGACCTTACGCCAAGACAAAGTCACTCATATCTCGGACCACATCTAGGAGTGGCCTAGACAAAAGAGGTTGATCAAGACATGCATACCCCCATAATTCTTGTTAGAATGGTTCCTTAAATCCATACAAACTCCTATTTCAAAGGATGTCGTGACATCTGGGGTTACATCTGAGGAAGAAGCAATCTTCAAATCCCAATAGTTAGATCTTATATATGCTCAGTCTGGGATGTTATACAATATTCTTCCAAATGCACCGAGGTCAAGCTATGACTCTAGACAAAATCATGGGCCTCATGTCGATGTCATTGTAGGCTCTGACAATGTGAAATCCATAGACTTGGTGACAAGCCATTTGAAAAATTTGTCTCTAAACAAGTCTGAAGGAGGGAATTTTTTTTTTGTGTATTCTAATCCCACTCAATCAGAAAAAGTACATTACATGCAATCGTCGACCGGCTCAAATGGTAACCAACAACTAGGTGGGAATCAGAAGAAAGTACATAATAGTAATCGTAAAGGTGGAAATAATAATAATGAACTCAAGGACAATGGTAATAATGAGAGTGTTGTGCCTCTTTCATCACCTTGGTGAGAAGATAAGAGGTGCTTGCAAGCTCAGTTGGGTCTGCTGAGTAGGATAGCTGTAGAGAAAAGAGTTAGAGAAAGAAAAACAAAACTATAATTGAGAATTAATCTAATAAAAACTAAAATCATAAGCATAAGGACATAGAGATAACAAGAACAAAAGGACCCATGTCACCAATGTTTGAGGCTTGATCTATTGATGAAAACAAAGAACCAAGAAGAAAGGGGACTATGAGTCCTTTCTTCCTCCAAGGGAAGGCTCTTGGACCCTCACTAGTAGCTCTTCTTACAACAAAGAAAATGAAAATGGTGATGAAAGAACTCTTTGCAAATCCACTCAATGGTGAGATGGATTGCTCAATGAAATGGTGCCAATGTGTTCCTGTCAAGGATGGAGTCCTTAAAACAATATAGGCAGCATAACATTACTTTGAATTTCTTGAGAAAATGAGGTGCATTCATGGATTTTTATAGCATTGCATTGGGTTATTGTGTAACTGCTTTGTAGTGTGAAAAGAGGCCATTTAGGGCATTATTAGGTCTTTGACCAGCCCACCATTTGGATCCAGCCCGGATTTGGAGGTCAAATCAGCTTGGGAGCTGAACCATAAGTGGTTGGGAGGCCGACCACATTCATAAATGTGTCGTTTAGTAGGTGCGCGGATTTTTGCGCTAATAGTCATGCATCGTGCGCATATGCGTGCTTTCTACGTTCCTGTTCCACGCATGTGTGCGCGCGCCCAATGTCTGCAAAGCACTCTTCAATTTTTCACTACTTTGTATAGTTTTTTCCCTTTTTTGAATGTTGTGAGATTAATTCAGGGCCATGAATGACTTCATTACTGTTTGAGGATGCTGAGCTCTTGTAACCATGTGCGGACGAAATTTCAGTGATAACAGATGCCCCCTGATGGATGAGGTTAGGAGCATACGTATAGCCGAAATCCATCAATGTTTCTTCTACTGAGAATGTTGTTTTAAGATAGAGAAATAGTGGGATCGTTCAGAGCGATCCGTTGGAGAAAAAAGGAACCGGTAGGACCCGACCTTCTATGAGGTGCGCAAAATAGAAAACTATGTACAAACGAGGCAGGCATGCCCCATGCTCGTGTTATGTAACTCTGAAAAAAGATGACTGAAGTGTTGGTGTAGACAACTGCAGCGCCCTCGAGGGAGGTGATGATAAAGGAAGAAGACAATTCTACAAAGGAACATACTCTGAATAATAGGCAATGATCGCGGTAATAAGTATCGACGATGATGCGGGCATTGATAGCCCTACAAAGTTCAAAGGTCTTCGGAAAATGATAGAAATAACTGCAATAGTCGCAAAGTAAGACCCACCGTAACACGAGAAAGTGTTGGCGTCAAATGTTATGAGGGTCAATGACAGCAAGGAGTAATGGTGTTTCACCCTGTGTCGTCCAAGATCTCTCATTGAATAGATATTGAGAATAAAGATACTGTCACCCTTCTGGAAAATTGTGCTTATGTCGAAAAAAGGGGAACGCGACTCCCAGAAGCAAAGGGCTTTGGGAAATCTACTGAGGTGAGGAAGTAGAAGAGGTACATGGACGAAATCAAGAAGTGGGAAGACTCAGGACTACCCTTGGTTGGAGGATGTATGAGATAAAAAGTGGCCGCAACTCTGTAACGAGGTCGAGTGTCAGGGAGATGACAAGACCGATGATAAGTTGTGCCAGAGGCGGGACAAAGTGAACAAATGCATAGGATAGAGGTAAGTGACCTGTGGGGTACTTTGAATATATGGACGATGCCAGAAAGGGTAGATGATGAGTAATGCTCCAACCAAGGGTGACATGGGTTGCGTTTGGCCAAAAGGAGGGAAGCAGGTCGCCAAAGGTGATGACAAAAAGAATAATGAAATGACTGGAAATAAAGGTGTTTGTACAATAAATAATGAATAATTTGGGGAGAAATGTACAAATATAGAAACGAGTGCCCCAGTGTGATATGGGTGGCCCACGGAGGGCAGAATTTTCTTGGAAAACTGATGAAGGGTGGGGGCCCCATAGGTGAGTTTCTGTATGAGGTAGGTGAAATGAAGGTAGGTTCGCAGATGGGCAAATTGATTGTGGATGAAATGCAGGGTTCATGATACTATGGAGGTGCAAGTAAAAAATAGAACCGTAAAGAGATAATCTGGGAGTCCATGTGGGAAAGCTAGCAAAATGAGGAGAATGAGTATGTGGTTGATTCGCGACATGTTGAAAGACTATCGGGACTCCCATCCCTAAAGGGTAATGAAGAACAACAGGAGTGTCAAAAGTGTGAAAAGGTGCTATGAATGGGACAACTCATGTGGGTAAGAATGCTACCGGGTAACAGTACCGAAGATGCAAAATGGAGGTGTGGGTACTGCAGAGCCGGGAATGGGGATCCTAGAGGTAAACAACAGAGGGTGTGACTGGAAATGAAAGGGCGATACAATGGGAAAGACTACATGCCAGTGCTGAGTATGTACCTGAAGGGGTTGTGCCGATGGATGATGAGAAAGTACCTGCACACATGAAAACCAAATACCCAAAGTGAACAATATCTGAAGAGAATCAAAGATATGAGCATGTATTTGATAAATGTGACTATGCGCGTGCGTACCTGACCAAGATATGAAAAAAAGGTGCCCCAAGGGCTCGAGATGAAAAGTGACCCAGGGACTGTTGTGATGTAGGTGACGGGATGATGATCCTGTGGCTGAAGACGGATTGAAAAATGGACACCGTGGGCTCCCAGAATGGTGAGTGGAAGTTTGGAAAAAGGCCTATATATAGCTGTAGGGCCCACATTGCCACCTCATTTGTACCTGCTGCAATAGTGACCAGACGAGTAGTTTTCAGAGGAGATTGGGAGATTTGGGGAGGATGAGGCAGTTGATTGAGGATCTGCGAGTATCAGGTTAGTGGTCTGATCATCCTGCATAGAAATAGGTTTTCAATTTTTGGGCAGGGGTTGTACAGAGGGCCGTACAGAGGTATTTAGGGGGTATGGGCCCCACATGCGCGGGCGACCTAGTGATAGGCGTGCATACGTTCACGCCTACCCACCGGATATACGCGCATGGGGGCGTGGTAGAGAGAATTTAATTCGCACTCAATGGGCGTGCCTGTGAGTTGAACAGGCGCGCACCAGTGCACGTCTGTGGGTTTGACAGGCGCGCACCTGTGCGCGTCTGTATGGTGAATAGGCGCGTGTAGGGGCACGCCTGTGAAGAAAACATGTGTGCACTGATGCACACCTATGTAGTGCACAGGCGTGCATGTGTGTGCACCTGTGTAGTGAACAGGTGCGCCTGTGTAGTGAACAGATGCGCATGTGTGCGCACATGTGGGTAACAAAACCGCGCCTAGGAGGCAAGGTTGAAGTGTAAAAAACAAGTCTTTTTGATACTGTTGATGGTTGCATGAGATGATATAGGGCTCTGTGTTGTCTGCAGGTGGACGGTGGTGACGATGCTAGTGTGGTGGCGAGAGCGAGACTGGGCCCAGTTACGAGACGCCATGGCCATTGAGGGGCCCGGTGTGCGTGCGACTTTGGCAACCTGTGGGTTGCTAAAGTTCTTTGAGTGCACGTTGATACGGGTACAGGAGTATCTGTTACAGTTCTTGATCCAGATGTGGAGCCCGAAGCTGCACTGCTTCCTCGTACGAGGAGAGCAGATCCCATTCACTACGGTGGAGGATATATATTTCTTGACTGGGCTCCCCTTTCAGGGAACGCCCCTACCGGTGGAGCCGGTGTTGCCCAGGACTATTTTGCTTGTCGATATTGGCTAGAGATACTGTTCAGGTCAGGACTTTATGTCTGGGACTGTGGTGAGTATAGCGACGATAGATTCCCTGGCACATCGTTGTATAGCAATGATGATTGTGCGGGTATATGGGTCACTGGTGACCCAGTGGATTAGCGGTGGCTAGCTTTTGGTGCTGGAGAGAGTGTTGGCCGGTGAGCGGTTCGCTTGGGGGCTGACGCTGCATGCGAGGATGGTGGTGCATTTGGACCACTGTCGGTCCACTGGTGCGGGGGATTTTTCTTTTGGGTCCATCCTAGTGGCCTGGTTTTTAGAGAGGGTGCCGATGTTGCACCCGAGGATTCTACTGGAGATGTCAGGGGCGCAAGAGCCGTGGTTGAGGTAGTGGTCGACAGTTTTTCTTCGGCATGGTGGTGGCGAAGGTGGCCACTTCTTTTCAGCAGAGGTGGCATATGTATGGCGGCAGATGCCGCAGGTGATACTTCAGTACCCCTATGCTGGGGTGGACTTCCGGGGTGACCCGGACATGGTGCTACCTCCAAGGGAGGTGTTTGACCATCGAGGTATGTTTAGTATTGGTGTGCAGGTTTTGGTTTATGTTGTTTTTTGAGATAGCAGTCCATATGTATATGATATAGATGTTGATACTATCTATTGTTTGTTTGCATGTGCAGATGTGGCACCTTGCAGGCGCGAGGCGGAGATGCAGAGAGCATCGGCTCGTCAAGAGCCGAAGAGACTACTGTAGGGAGAGAGACATCGGCAGGAGGATGCCGCGAGGCGACCAGATGAGCCAGAGAGGGCAGCAAGGAGGCACTGGTTCGATGATCCTAGTGCGGGGCCATCAAACGCTCCTCTGGCGGTGGTCGAAGTGAATTTTGATGACATACGCCGTCGTTTGGAGACAGTTTTATAGGATGTGCCTGAGGGCATGTGGACACGCATCCAGGACGAGAGTTTCCTGGAGCAGTGTGTAGGGGTACCTCCACCATGGTGGGCCATAGTGCAACGAGCAGCAATGCTTGTTGCTATGACGAGTGGATGCCTGCCGTCGGGGCAGGAGGGTCCTGTGGGTGGACCACCACCGCCTGGGGTAGGTGGTGGTGGCACGCCATCGCCTGAGGGAGGAGCAGGTGGTGGCGCGATAGAAGCACCATGAGTGGTGCATGATGTATATCCTTTTTGTTCTATATAGGCTGGTGAGCCCATTTTTTGTACCGAGGTGCTACATTGGCCTGCGGATACATTTATTTTTGTATGTAAACATTCAGATGGCCTAATGGGCCTTTATATATACATGAGTATACATATTTGAGATCCTGATGTTGTCTACATGTTTTTTGCTGATGTTTTGAGTACGTCCATTCTATATATATGCTGTGACAAGTTTTTGTGATATGTTTATGTATGTGTAGCTTGATGTGATATATGCCAATCTACACCATGTTAGCTATTTGATCTGTTGTTTGATTCAATTGTGTTGGAATATGTGTAAATGTAATGGAATCAAAATGTCGAGATAAAATCCTAACCTGCGGGTATTTGCGAAAGAGGCACGGATCGCGTATGCGGTACACATTGTTGAGCTGGAGAACAACTAGTTGAGAGTCGAGGAAGACGCTAAGGTGATGGATATCATGATGCTGGGCGTCGGCCAGGAGGCCAATGACCGCAATGTATTCATATTGGTTGTTGGTTGCTGACCCCAAACATATGCCGCTTGAATGGAGCATTTCATGTAAGGGGGTGTAGAGAGCCCAAGCAGCCGAAGCGAGATTTTGTGTCCAACGACTGGCGTCGTCGGCATAACTGATGTGGTAGGCTGGTGGAGGAAGCATCTATCAATAGCACAAAGGATAGTTTAGATGTGAGGGAAGGAGAAAAAAGATTAAAAATACTAGAAAAGAAATGACCTAAAGTAGACTGACTACTTTTAAGCATAAAATTTCTTGAGATACAACCCATTGACAGGTTCTTTAAGAGAGAGGCCTTCGGGAGAGGCTAGGATATATGCGCCTTTGGTGAGGCAATGTTGAATGATGTATGGTCCATGCCAGAGTGATTTGAATTTTCCCTGGCCGAAGGTATCATGAGCGATATCGTAAGCCAGGACGAGGTTGCCTTCTCGGAATGATCGAAGGTTAACATGGCGATCAAAGGTAGCCTTGGATCATTTTTTATCTGCCTCGTTGTTCTATAAGGAAGATCGATGATCTTCATCCAGAGACTCCAAGTTCAACAAGCGCTGCTCCATTGGAGCAGTGTCAGGTAATAGCTCAATTGCAGTGCGTAAGGTGGGAATTTTTCTCTCGATGGGAAGAGTTGCCTGGACCCCATGGACTAAATGGAATGGTGTGAAACCAGTAGCAGTTTTCACCACCGTTCGATAAGCCCATAGCGCAGAAAATAACATATGATGCCAATTGGTTTTATGTTTATTAACTGTGCACTGTAACATGATATTGAGGACTTTGTTAACTGCCTCAACCTTTCCATTTGACTGAGGCTAATATGGTGAGGAAAACTCGTGAGAGAAGCCTAACTGAGACGAGATTTCGACGAAGATCTCATTCTCAAAGTGTTTCCCATGGTCGGAAACAAGTTGGAGGGGTACTCCAAAATGGGATATGACGTGGTTAAAGAAAAAATGCGCTGCAGTGTCAGTAGTGTTGTTGAAAGTGGGCATAGCTCCGACCCATTTGGTGAAGTAATCAATGGTGACAACAATGTATTTGTGGCCATTGCTGGAGGGGGGATTACAAGTCATAAAGTTGATGCCCCATTTACAAAAAGGGCCGGCAGTAATGACAAGGTGAAGAAGAGCGGGGGGAGCTCGAGCTTTGTTGGTATATAGCTGACATTGCTCACATCGTTTCATGGCATGAATGCAATCATGAAACAAGGTAGGCCAAAAGTAACCGGCTCGGATAATCTTTTGAGTAGTGGATATACCCGAAAGATGGCCCCCACATGTGCCACTGTGGGATTCGTTTAAGACTCTATCGGCCTCATCAATATTCAGGCATCGACGAAGAAGGGTGTCAACGCCCCGTCGGTATAGGATGTCTCCAATGAGAAGGTAGTGGGGGGCCTGATGGTGAATACGTCGACGATCATCTCATGAAATATGGTTATAGAACTTTTGAGTTCGGAGGTAGATGAGAAGGTCGTCGTACCAAGGATCATTCGAAGTAATGTAAAAGAGATGTTCGTCGGGAAAGTCGGTATTGACGGGGGCACTGGTGGTGTCAGAGGGGAGGGTCGTGACAAGTTCGGCGAGAACGAGGGCCTTCTTACTCTTAGGTGTTGAGAACTCGAGGTCGTACTCCTTAAGGATAACGATCCATTGAGTGAATTTGTCGTTAACTTGCTGACGGCTAAGAAAGTACTACATAGGGTTGGAATCTGCGATGACCTTTGTGGTGTGAAGCAGAATGTAATGGCCTGGTTTCTGGACTGCGAGGACAACTGCAAGAGCAAGTTTCTCTTCGTGTTTATACTTCAAGGGTGGTCCTGACAGGCTCTTACTAACATAATAAATGACATGTTCACGATTGTCATCTCTGAGCTGGACGAGGACGTCGACTACTGATACAGCTGATGTTGATACGTAGAGGATGTAGTCGCGAGTATAGTCAGGTGCACTAATTACAGGTGCATTTGAAAGCACTGCTTTAAGATCGTCAAATGACTATTGGGCATGGTTGTCCCAGTGAAAAGGGATGTCGCGACGTAATAAGCGGAGGAAACTATGCACGCGTATGGCGTAATCGGGAACAAAGCATCTAAGAAAGTTAGCTTTGCCCTGTAGACTCTGAAGTTGTCGTAAATTTCGGGGAGGTGGAATTTCGGTGATAACTTGGACTTTGAGGGGGTCTACGGTAATATCACTTTGGGAAACAATAAAACCAAGGAGGCACCCTGTGGTGACACAGAACACACACTTGAGGGGATTCAAGCGGATGTTGTATTGACGACACCGTTGAAAAATGATTCATAAATCATCCAGATGCTGGGTGCGTCTCTTGGATTGAGCTGTGAGGTCATCCAAGTAGGCGAGGATGATAGTAGCCAGATCATGAAAGATGTATGTCATTGCCTGCTGGAAGGTTGCGTCGGTATTTTTTAAGCCGAAAGGCATGACACGATATGAAAAAGTACCCCACAGGGTAATGAATGCAGTTTTATACTGATCGACTGGGTGGATTTGTATTTGGTTATAGCCAGAAAATCCATCCATAAAGGAGAGAGCCTCATGGCCAGCGCAATCGTCGATAATTTGATCGATGAAAGGCATTGGAAAGTTGTCTTTGGGACATGCGTTATTGAGATCATGAAAGTCTGTGAAAACGCAGATAGTGCCCTATTTTTTGTCGATGGGTACAGGGTTGGAAACCCATGAAATATAAGCGACGGGGTAAATAAACCCGGCAACGCGTAATTTGTCAATTTCGGCAATTTGTCAATTTCGGCTTTGATAGCCGCGACTTTGGATGGGTGTAGTGGTCGTTGTTTTTGGAGAATTGGTGTGATGTCGGGCCAGGTGTCAATGTGATGTTTGATAATAGAGGGATCGAGTCCAGGCATTTCCGTGTATGAATAGGAAAAAATATCCCTATATTCCTGGAAGAGGGCTTTATATGCGTCGATTTCTTGAGGAGTGCAAGCAACTCCAATGATAATTTCTTCGACGATGCCATTTTTAATGGAAATTTCGATTTTGATGGTGGGGGAAATGTTGGCCATATTACCTTCTTCAAAAGAATCAGGGGCAGGAATGGGATTGTTGAACCAATCGATAGGCCCTGATGGTATAAAATCCTTGGTTTCGACCGCGTAAATGGGGTTTTGGTTGGGAGGCATGGAGGCTTCTTGTGGAGAGAAGAGTGCACGGTGATGTAGCGCATCCCAAGGAGAGTCTGGGTGGTTTATCTCTTCCAGTATTTCCTTGTCACAGTGGAAACATCGAGAATACAAGGGGTCATGAGGAGTGATCTCGGTGACAGTGGATGGGTGGTTACCCCCTGGTGAAGAAACAGGGGGAACACGGTTAGGAGATGGTGTGGGTTCACTCGACATAAACCATATATTGAAGTATTGAGGGGTACCCGTGGTGGTTGGGTGGAGAGTGTCCGTAGGTGAATGAGTAGGAGAATTGGGGGGGTTGCGGAGTAAACCCTCAGAGGCATAATTGAATAACCATAGAGGCGTTGGGAGTGCCTCAGGATCGGGAGAAATGACATGAAGATCCTCGAGTGACGAGGTAATGTCAATTACCGCCTTTGCGGGTTGGTGGAGCAGGACCAATTGACGTTGCCTGTATTCAAGGATCATAGGACATTGGTATGTAAAATGAGCTAATGAATCACAGAGAGAGAAAGGGCATCTCATACGTTCATTGACTGAAGTGGTGACATAGCGGGTGTTAGTGACATTTGATGATGAGGACATAGCAGGACTGGGGTTGTTTTGGAAGTTCTGGCGTACAACGACTAATGTTTGCCAAAAGCATGGCAGTGCTGGGAAATGATGGGTATAATGGCCATACTCTGAACATATAGCACAAGCGTATTTGGTCCTCAACCCTTTACTACTAGAGGGGTGGGTGGTAGTGGTGGGACTAGCAGTAGTGGCGGGTGTTGTGGGAGTTTGATTGAGGGGGATAAAATTCCGTAATTCAGGTAGTGATGGACAATTGTTGGTTTGGTGGCCCTCTTTATCACATAGTGCGCAAGGTGGTGGGATGCATGGAGGAAGTGGAGCGGTGGGCTCTTTCTTCTTTCTCCTGCTCCCAGCTGTAGCTAGGAGGTTAGTGAGTGGGGGGGTGGTGGGGGTAAGGACGGGAATCATCATGGGGATTCCTTCCTGTGGGGGAAGGGATGGTCGAGGGACCATCTCAGGTGGGTGTAAATACCATACTGGGATTGCTAACACCATATTAGGTAGTGTGAGCGTTGCGGCTACCTGAAAAGATTCTATACCTGGTGGAGGGTAAAAGAAGGGAATTTGAGTGAGGGGTTGGGGGAATGTCATCCAAACGGGACTATGCCCCTGAGGGGATGTGGATTCGTGGACTGTTGATGTCAACGAGTGCACAGGAGGTTCCAGCGGGAGTGGTTCTACGACTTTTGGGACTTCAGGAATGACCGAAGCCTCCTGAGGAGGACGAGCCTCCTCTATGTGAGTTTCATTAGATGAGATGACGTATACTTGATTAGCAGGATGAAGGAGTGGTGGTGCTCCATGGTACGTTCCTAACAAGGATGGATCTTTAAAAATCCCAGGACCCATCTCGATGAGTGGATATGCATCTTGGTTTGTGTGGATGAGGGGAAGAATGTTATCGAGGTTGGCAGATGGGTTAGGCTCATAATGTGAGACTTGGTCGATGGTCACGATCTTCCCATTGTGGGGGAACATCATTGTCCGAAAGACAAAAGATGCCACTGCCTTCATAGCATACATGTAGCTACGACCGAACAGGATATTATAATCGAACGGGGCATCGATAACTTCGATGTCGATGAGAATAGTCTTTCTCTCGAGTTCAATGGGGAAATTTTGGAAGAGCCCTTCAGGAGAGGATGGTCATCTGTCATAAGCTCGTAATGTGATGGCAAAGGGTATGAGTTCTAGGGAACCAATTTTCTTCCATACTGTTTTGGACATAATGCATGTAGATGCACTTTCATCGATGATACATCAATGAACTGTGATGTTTCGTATTTTTACTGGTATTTGAAAAGTGATCAAAGCGGGAATATGAGGTTCTCCGCTATCAAGATCAAAGGTGATGAGTCGAGTATCGGCAGGGTCGACTGCCCCCAAGGTGGAAATTAGTGATTTACGCTGCGTAGGACAAGTCTAGAGGACTTCCAAGACTGACATGGCAGCTGGGGATTGCGCTAATTTGTATACCAAGCTATAGTTATGAGCTGCCTTAGCCTGTGGGTTGTGGACATTCCTGTGCAAGGGGATGCGAGGGATGCGTAATGGTGGTTCGGCGGAAGGGCGGGGGATCACCAACGGGGGTCCCGTCGGCGTAGGGTTTGTCTCTGGAGAGATGGAAGGAGACTCAGTGGGTGAATGATACTGATGACTACGCATTTGCAGAAGGATTTCTTCCTCACCGGTGAGGAGAATTGTACGCTCTGCTGGGTTGTTAGGGTTGAGGTATTGTCCCCCTTGAGGTGGGGGATGTTGTGCATCCTATTGGGTGTTTATCACACCTTGATGTGGAATAGGATTTTGCATCACAGCGGGAGGGGGTTGTTGCACGTATTGTTGTGGTGCCTGCTGAGGGGCAGGTTGTGCAGGAGAATGGGGAAGACTACCAGAGTCTTTCAACCATTTGAAATCAATGATCTGGGGGAAATGGTGAGTGTAATGACCGAACTCAGCACAAAGGGCACAAGGGAAGATGGTTTTAACATTATTTCTCCCTTGGCGTTTGTTATTATTGCCCCCTTGGGGGTTTTGGTTCCCTTGGTTCTGGTTGCCCCCAGTGGGTTGGTGTTGTGGGGGTTGATTCCCACCTTGACCTGGGTTGTTGTTATTCTTGTTCTATCCTTTCTTCTTGGAATTGTTCGTTGGATGAGTTGGGTTGGTTGTATTCAACTGTTCAAAACTTTGGTATTGTTGAGCAGCAGAAGGTTGAACAAAATTTATGCCCGCATGAGGATGTGGGGGAGCCATGGGTTGTGGAGGACCAGGAAATGGGAAGTATGGATTTTGTGGTGGTACCGATCCATAAGGTACATAGGAAGGTGTAGTTCTTTCACTAGTGCTATAAGCTGATGTTGAGGGAGTACCATTGTTTGTGGGAATAGGTAGATGTATGGGAGGTGCCGGCGGTGGTCTACTGATGGGTGGAGGTATAGCAACAGGATATGGTTGTTGATAAGGAGGTGGGGGGTAATAAGGAGTGCCCCCATATGATGGAAGGTATTAAGGTGTTCCATACATCGGTGGTGGTTGGGGTTGTGGACCATGGTGTGTGGTGGCACCTATTAGTCCGTCTGCTGAGTGAGACATCCTAGGTTTGTCTTGGCCAAATGGCACAGGTTTTGGAAGATCAGGAAGTACCATGTATAAGTACCCTGACTGTGCGTAGATGAGGTCATACTATTGGGATTTGTTGATGGCTTCCTCTTCTGATTGAGGGAAGGTGGAAGCTACATCCTTTCCAAGGAGAGAGACAAGTGATCTAAGAAACTAGTTGAGACACTATTGCTTGGTGGTTTCTGATTTACACAAACTATGTCGCCTACGCCACTCGTGATTGTGGTCATCGATGTGTGTGGCTGAGGTTTGTTTGAAGTTAGACAGTAGTTCTAGACCATTGTCATGGCGGATGGGTAATTGGAAGAAGGTCAAGATTGATTTGGCCAATGACTCAAAGGTTGTGTGGGACCCTGATTTTTCTTCAACATACCATTTAGCCGATGGGCCAGTAAGTGTGTGTTGAAATAATCGCAGTCTGATGGAATCATCCATAATGCTATTGGAAGAGCACCAAAGATGAAAGGTCATGACATGGTTGGCAGGGTCATCGCCTGCCTTTCCTTCAAACTTTAGTATGTCTGAAGGTAGTTTGGTTGGCATTGCAGGCCATGTGGGGTCATGCAATATAGGATCATTGGTGAGTTTGGTGAGATTCGGTATGTTGAGAGAGGCCAAATATGGCATCTGCAGTGGGGTGGGAGGATTAGCTCCGGCCATAGTGTGTTGTAAACTTGACCCTTGATGGGGGCTAGGTGGGTTGGTGCTCCCTCCTTGAGAGGAAGTGGGTCCCCCGCTTCTGTGTAAAGGAGAGCGAGTGAACGGATGACCTTGGGAAGTTGACCCAAGTAATGTAGAACCAAGCAAAGCTGATCCTAAGATAGTAACACTCACAGGAGTGTGTGGAGGAGGTGCCGATGAGCAGGCATGACCAGATACTCCCCCCAAGATAGGAGGGAGGTTGAGAAAGCGTCGTGAACGACGGGGGTTCTGTGGTTCCCCTATGATGTCAGACTAGCTGTGTGAATGTGTGAAAAAGTGGTGAGAGTAATATAGGAACAAGATTCTTTGTGTTGAATGTTTACACAATATATATATCCAAATCAAATTGTATGTGGGTAAGTGGGTTTTGTCTGCGTGGGGGAATCAAAAAACAAAGCAAATGCTCATGTCCTAGAATATGTAACATCCTTCCTCTCAAATAGCACTGGACCTTCCAATAGTACTCAACAGTGGGGTCTGAAGTCACCGGAAGAGAAACTAGTGAAGGATGAAATAATTGGTTATAATGAGGGGTAAAGGGGGCATATCCCGAAAGAGCTG
>ML813691.1:188700-206436 GCA_009831015.1 Picea engelmannii
CAAATAGCACTGGACCTTCCAATAGTACTCAACAGTGGGGTCTGAAGTCACCGGAAGAGAAACTAGTGAAGGATGAAATAATTGGTTATAATGAGGGGTAAAGGGGGCATATCCCGAAAGAGCTGGCGATATTTCCCAATAGCTACACAAAATCCAATCAAGGTGCAATTGCAGCCCACAATTGCCACCTGGGTAGATGTCCTAAATTTGGCCACTAGGTACCTCAGTCAAAGTGCGACATTTAGATTTTTGGCCTAAGAAATGGGTCACGGGCTGGATCCTGTCCAAGAGGTGGGTGACTCAAGGGGGGACACACAGAACAATCGGACCTCGGCCTTCAACCCTTCATGGGTATCTCCCTGCCTTATGGTGATTGGAACACTTGACTTGGAGGATTTTCAGTTCCCTATTTGACAGCCTCTATGTTTTGACAATGTGAGAACCAGATAACGGGGAGTTATTTGGATGCCTATCCCCGAAATCCTACCTAGACTAAAAAATTTCTTTTGGCACCTCCTGTGGAGGAAAACTTAGTGAGTTTTTAGAAAGATTTTAGATGTAGTTGTTTTGGGAGGTTGGGGGTGAAAACCAACCTCGTTGATTAAAAATGGGAGTGGATAGTCTCGTCAAGAAAAGATGGGGTATTTTCGGAATCCCTTTGGAGGAAACTTACTTTGACCTCCACGTTTCAAGAAGAAGCTATGTGAGTGATAAGTGACTTTTGTGTGTGAGTGAAAGTGTGCCAATTTTTTAGTGAATTAGATGTCACCTTGCTACATGTGGACTTCCCTTGGTCCTTACAAGAGTTTTATTACCTAATTAACTAAGTGCCTTTGGTACAACCTTGCGTAATTCAAAAGCCCTAGGAAGCTAGCATGTGGACATGTGGTTCCGTTACTATCCTTTAACTCCCTATTGTGATGTAATCTAAGAAAAGCTTGAAACTATCCTAGATTGAACATGTGGGCATGTATGGGCCCATTACAAACCTTTAAACTTCCCTAGTGTTTTGATCTAAGAAAGCAAAATTTCAAACACTATCCTATATTTGTAGCATGTGGGCATGTATGGGCCCGTTACAATATTAAGATGTGTTCGAAAAAGAAAACTAAGAGGGGTCCCAAGAAGGGTAGTTGTCCACTCCTAAAGGTTTTTAAACTTTGTTAAGGGAGATGAAATTGTTTCACAATCTTTTTCTGATTCTCAAGGTCGCTTGAAGGCGTGAGAGAAGAGCATATTAAGCGATTGTAGTTCAACTTCTAGTCCCAATGTAAGTTAGATGTGATTAAAAATGATTTCCACCTTATCTTGTGAGTCAAATAAAGCCATCTATGTGGCACAAAGCAAATAAGGGAAATTGTTTTTTATCCTCCTAAGTGCCTATGTGTGTTTGACTAACCCCTTTATATGATGAGGGGACTAAGTGTGATGCAGTTTTTAGAACATGCTTGACATCATTTTTAAGAAGGAAAATGGCCTTCCCCACATCCCAACAACTTACAATGTGAAATTTTTCTTAGATGCATGGCCCCTAGTGAAGACAGAGGCGCACAGAGCGCATGCGTGCGAATAGAGATGAGTCAGAAAGTGCATTCACGTAGAGAAAGGTTGTCGCTTAAGCACATGCGTGCACAATGCACGTTTGTGGGGTAGAATACCCGCGCACTGGTGACAAGCGGTCGAGAAAGAAAAATCCGGATGGAGTTCTCTCAATTCTCCTTTGAATTGGATGGTTGACAGGTCGGCCTAGGCCGGTTAGTGCACCTGCAAGTTAAACAAACTAAAAGAAGAGAAAAATAAACCCAAATGAGGTAGGAATTTGATACCTTTCCCCAGTGGAGTCACCAATTTGTTGCACCTCTTTTATCACCTTGGTGAGAAAATAAGAGGTGCTTGCAAGCTCAGTTGGGTCTACTGAGCAGGACAGCTGTAGAGAAAAGAGTTAGAGAAAGAAAAACAAAACTATAATTGAGAATTAATCTAATAAAATCTAAAATCATAAGCATAGGGACATAGAGATAACAAGAACAAAAAGACCCATGTCACCAATGTTTGAGGCTTGATCTATTGATGAAAACAAAGCACCAAGAAGAAAGGGGACTATGAGTCCCTTCTTCCTCAAAGGGAAGGCTCTTGGACCCTCACTAGTAGCTCTTCTTACAACAAAGAAAATGAAAATGGTGATGAAATAACTCTTTTCAATCCACTCAATGGTGAGATGGATTTCTCAATGAAATGGTGCCAATCTGTTCTTGTCAAGGATGGAGTCCTTAAAACAATATAGGCAGCATAACATTACTTTGAATTCCTTGAGAAAATGAGGTGCATTCATGGCTTTTTATAGCATTGCATTGGGTTATTGTGTAACTACTTTGTAGTGTGAAAAGAGGTCATTTAGGGCATTATTAGGTCTTTGACCAGCCCACCATTCGGATCCAGCCCAGATTTGGAGGTCAAATCAGCTTGGGAGCTAAACCATAAGTGGTTGTGAGGCCGACCACATTCATAAATGTGTCGTTTAGCAGGTGCACGGATTTTTGTGCTAACAACCGCGCATCGTGCGCATATGCACAGTTTCTACATTCCTGTTCCACGCATGTGCGCACGCGCCCAATGTCTGCAAAGCACTCTTCAATTTTTCACTACTTTGTATAGCTTTTTCCCTTTTTTGAATGCTGTGAGATTAATTCAGGGCCATGGATGACTTCATTACTGTTTGACGATGCTGAGTTCTTGTAACCATGTGCGGATGAAATTTCAGTGATAACAGAGAGGAAGAATAATAATGTTGGTGAGGGAAAGAAAGAAAGGTGTAAGGTGAAATTTCCCTTTAAGATTTTTACAGATGATCATCTTACTCATTTATGCCCCAAACTTGTAGAAGCTGCAAGTATCTTATCTCTATCGCCTGCCATGGTGATGAATCCTTTCCCACATAACCAACACATGGCCTCGAGCTCCTCAAATGCCAGAAATATGGCTGGTGGGAGTCGAAACCCACTAGCACAAGACGGTGACCATTTGTGCATCAATATGGTCAATTCTTAGGTTAATGTAGCCACCCGATCTCACAATTACAGTTCTCCAAAAACTATACCTGGTCTAGAATATCCTCCTCCTCTGGAGATGCCATTGCAGATTGAAAAACCAGATCCACCACCTCATATTTTGAAAGGAGTACTCAAGCGCTCTACCCACAATCCTAATGCTAGAGCCACCCAAAATTACTCTATTGTTGAGGACCCAGGTCAAACTCTTTGTGCGATGTCATCCCTGGAGGTACTCCATATGTGTCCTTCGTAGAATAATGCCTTGCTATCTGTGTTAGGATCTCTAGATCACAATGGCTCAAAATTTATCAAGTTTGACATCACAAATGTGAAGCCTCACTTTCCTTACCATGTGGAATTCCAAATCTATGTGGGTTACTCGAAGTATACCATCAAGTGTGTGGTTGTTGATGAAGGCGCTGCAACATGTGTGGTGTCCCTAGTTTTTTGGAGAGCTCTCGGATCTCCAAATCTCTCTCAGTATCCGACCATATTGACTTCTTTTGAAAGTCGTTCCTTCTGCCTTCATGATATTCTTCCTGCCTTTCTAGTCTAGTTAGGTGGGAAGATGGTAGAGATGGATGTCGAGGTGGTTGAGGCACCCCTCTATTATAACTTATTACTAGGATGCAATTGGACTTATGCTATCACTGTCATCGTATCATCTGTCTTCCGCACTCTTTGTTTTCCTCACGATCATAAGATCGTGATGATCGACCAATTGTCCTTTGTGTATGCTATCCCTAGTGCATCTGTTGGACCATCGATCCTCGTAGTCGACAATTCTCAGTCAACAACTGAGAATATCGATGTCAGAATGTATTCATCCCTTACGGGTACCTTCGACTCCATGGCACTGATTCACCATGTTTACGCCATGTCCAGTAGGCCCATTTCATTCCTTTCGAAACTTCCTTTTTTAATGATCCGTGGACCCTACCTTCCTAGAATGCATCTTGTGAAGGTTAGTCGCATGCTGGAATGGCTATGCCACTATCGACAACAAAGATAACGTATCAAGTTGTTATTGACTCTTCCACCGATCCTGATCCTATTACCTCACATACGGATGAGGAGGATCTTGTTCTTAAGTCTGTGTGGGCCACTTACTTGTCTTTCTCACATGACTGCCTCAATGAGACTTTGCCCTTAGATGAAGCTATCATTGAGGCCATGAATGGTTCTGAAAAACGTTGGGATGATATGCATCATTGCTCTTATTTTCTCCCATATCTTTCTAGAATAAAACAAAATGACTTTCGATCTACTCTAAGCAAGATAGTCAGTCATGTCATAGTTCCTCTTGATACGCTTGAAATTTATGCTAAAGGAAATAAGGTGAGTATATCTCCTACCGTTGCAATCGATATCTCTCGTACCCCTGGAAAGATTGAAAATGTACAAATCGGTGTGGATTGTTCACAAGAAGAAATCCTTATATACAACGAGCTCTTCAAGGAATTCCAAGATATATTTTCTTGGTCATATGAAGAGATGCCAAGAATAGACCCTCGAATTTTTGAACATGAGATTAAAAATTACCCAGATGCTAGGCCTGTTCGACAACTTCTTAGAGCTATCAATCCTCGAAAGGCCCCTACTATTAAGGAAAAGGTAGAGAAACTACTTAATTTTGGCTTTATCTACCCAATTCCCTTGACTGAATGGGTATCCAATCCCGTTCCTGTAAATAAGAAGCAAGGAACCATCTATGTATGCATGGATTTTCATGATTTGAACAGAGCCTATCCTAAAGACAACTTCCCAACACCTTTCATCGATCATATTCTCGACGAGTGTGCAGGAAGCAAATTTTTTTCTTTCATGGATGGATTTTTAGGGTATAACCAAATTCAAATTAAACCTGAGGATCAACATAAGACAACATTTATTTGTCCTTGGGGTACTTTCGCATACCAGAAGATGCCTTTTGGCCTTAAAAACGTCGGATCAACCCTTCAACATGCTATGACCTTCACATTACATGATCTTAAGCATATAGTCGAAGCTTATCTTGATGATCTTGTTGTTCACTCTTGTAAGAGAGTGGATCACCCTAAGCACCTTCAACTAGTTTTTGAAATATGTCATCATTATAGAATTCGGTTGAACCCTCATAAATGCATTTTTTTCGTTAGGTCATGATGTCTTCTAGGAATTTTAGTCTCTGATACTGGGATCATGGTAGATCCATTAAAGGTTGAGGAAATACTTCAATTTCCACCCCCTTGCACTATTCAAAAACTTCAAGGTTTAAAGGGGAAAGCTAACTTCTTACGTCGGTTGATAGTAAACTATGCCAATATTACTAAGGGGTTCATGCATATTTTGAAGAAGGACACCCCATTTATTTGGGATGAGAGAGACCAGTAGTCCTTCGATGATTTGAAGAAATCCTTGGTATTGATGCCTCTACTGAATTCTCTAGACTAAAGTACAGATCACTTTATTTATGTCTCCACATCCGAAGAGACATTTGGTATGGTTTTGGTTCATGAGGATGATGATCTCTACGAGAACGTCATATAATATCTTAGTTGAAACTTAGTCAGTCTTAAGCTCAAATTATGTGATTGAAGATAGTTTGAAATGATACATTTATGGATCTTGTTTTTCCTCTTTTGTAATTAGATCCTATTATTGTGGATCTAGGAATTAATGCTCTCTTTTAAGAGAGAGTGAGGCAAAACTATATAATTCCTTATGTGATCCCTATGTAAGGGGGAGAGTAATGAGGAATTATTGAGGGGAGATAGAGAGCCATAGTGCTACCAGTCCTAAGCATTGAGAGACTTATTCATGTAAGGAATTATCCTTCTTAATGTATGGAGAGATATGAGTGTGAGTAGTCTTCTTGAATCCTTATTGAGGGAGAAGGCATCCTTTATGTAATCACTTATGAGAATATCCCAGAATGTTTTTAATAAGGAATGAAAGAGATCTGTATTCCAATTGAAGTGGGTCAGGAGACGTATCCTAGGAGGGGAGAACTCCATTACCAACATCGTTTGTATCTCTCTTTGTTACGAGTAAAATATCTTTATGGCTAGGGTAAACCATAAGAGATGGAAATGCCTACAGAAATCAAATCTCTTCTCAAGTACTCTATGTAAACAAATATGCTAGAAATACAAGATAAAAGTCCTACCTCATCCAGACGTTCGATGAATTCCACCATTGATCACTTGAACCAAAGAAATATACCTGCAATTAGTCCTCAACAACCAAGAAAAGCAAGAATATGGTGATAATAAATGATGTTATCACATTCAATAGCATAATCCATTAATAAAAATGACAAATACGCCCATGGAATAATAATTCAAATATTTTCAAGATATCAATTGGATGGTAAAAGAATACTTCTATTAATATATGATCAACATAAGTGAAAAATTTACAGACTTCTGTGTCGGCATGGTTCAGAACTGAGACACTAAGTTCCTTCCAGCTGGGCCTCCACCACTTCAATCCTCCACCAAAGGCAAGCTCATAAAATAGAAACAACAAGGTTCTAAATCAATACAGGAAGAGATTGGGGGATGTGTTATCACTCCGTAAATCTATTTGGCTGATAAATAGACGACACAGGTAACTTTTTCAACCAACTTTGAGACCCGAAACTAGCCTTTCGGATCTGGAGAGGGATCTCTCAAAAATGGCGTGGTCTCCGTGCATGATATGAATTTGAAAACAATGGATAGATTTAACACCGACGGTAAAATGGTTTTTGGTTATATTGGCACAAAAAAGTAAAACTTGGGCTATGGGGTCGATCTGAGGAAGAAACAGAACAAATGACTCAGTGACTGGATTCGAGAGGAGAAGACTAGGCAAGAAACAACCTTCAGTGTAAACCATAAAGTGTGGTGGGAGAAAAACATAGGAAGTAACTTAAGAGCGTCATTGTGGATGAATTTAGAGTTAGCTTGAGAGGAAAACGTTTTGTCTAATTGGGGCGAACAAGGGGCAATGTACAACGAATCCACAGGTTTGAAAATTTGTTCTGAAATAGACAGTATAAGATATGAAATAAAAGGTAATAGGAAACACATACACAAATAAAGAGACACAATATATCCGACTATCACAACTAGAATCTTTTCATCAAATCACAGGACCTTTGCATTAAATTTCTGTCAAAACTCAGATTACATACAATAACGTTTGCTTCCTCAAAATTGCCAACCAACCCTGTTTACATAAAGATAATCCCCATATATAGAAATTTAATGTCACCCTTGGTTGTTAGGGTCAAGCTACATTCTACTGGAATCATGGATCTGTTTTCTTTGAAAGAGAACAATAACTTCAATGGATTCACTAAAAATAGAAAAATTGACTTTTCCAAATCATAATCGTAATCAAAATATTCTTTACAGTCATTGATCATGATGAAAATTTGACCATATGGTTTTGATAAGTCATCCTTTTCACTTCAGGACACTCTGTCATCCCCACACAACAAATATTCTACACGACAGTAACCTACAACAAAAATGCAACGGAATGCGAAGCAAACTGGGAAAATAGGCATTTAAATATGACATATTATCTCACTGATAAAAAACTATTTTTAGAAACTAAAAGAGGTTTTTGTATTTAAGACAGTTATAAATAAAAAAATCTCTCAGTTTCTTGAAATTCATCTCCATATGGCCCAAATACGTGTCACAAAAACATGTCTTCAAACAGGAAATCATGAAAGATGAAAAATTGGGCTCAAAGATTCATTCGAATGTAACAATATGTGACACATTTTGCAAATCTGAGAGAGGTTTTTATTATTTTTCTTGTCCTCGAAAAACATCACTCGGGGATTTTCAAAATTCCTCTCCAGTTGGTCAAAAATTGATCTTTAAGCTGACCACTAAACCAGTAATTTCTGCAGCGCGACCTGTAGCATGTGCGCAAGAAAATCCTCTGCGTGAAAGCATCTTATGCACGAAAACATCCCACTGTGCAACGAAATACACTGCACGAAAGCATCCTATGTGCGACAGCATCCCACTGCGTGATGAAATCCACTGCGTGAAAGAATCCTATGTGTGACAACCTCCTTTGTGCAGTGCACAGTGAATTTTACAGTGCACAATGAATTTTGCAGCACACAGTTGAAAATTGAAATGGGAATACATAAATGATAAGATTCCTTTTGAAAATGGCCCTTGGAGATATTATATGATGCCAGGCATAAAAACAACATGGGTGTTGACAAGCATGACTTTGAAAATTGTTGACAAACCTCTAACCTTAGCCATGAAAATCATGGTCCTAACAAATGGCTCTAATGGGGATGCTATCCTCCCTGTGAGGTAGCAAAGAATAGTAGACTAGGTGCTAATCCATTGGGCTTCTCCCAAAGTCAAATTTTCCACTGTAACTTGTAACATGCATCCACTGAAAACCCAAAACTGTATGTGCTCCAAACTAAAATTTGAAACTAAGTTGAAAAAAAAAACTGTAGATTGCTAAAAGAAATGCTCGTAGCCAAGCTTATTCGCACTCCTACCTACCCTACTTGCTGAAAAATATGTCAATCAAGTGAAATCAAAGTGCCAATGCATCCATGTAAGCACTTTATACACCCTTTTCTTTCTTTCTACATGCTTTCTCCAAAACTTGTTTACTGTTAATTTGTTCAAAAAATTATCTATAAATTCAAATCTCAAAAAATTAAAAACATTGGGATTGTTTACTGCCTCCAACAAAACTACAAATGGATCCTCCAAAACATGCATAAAACAACAATCATGTTTCACCCCTTTCACTGCATTCTCATTTTTGATGCATCCTCGACCAATGGATGTAATTTTGAACTGATAAAACCTTCCATATAACAAGCAACAAGTTCACTAAACACACGAGAAGATTGTTGCCATTTCTTGTCAATTGTTTCCCATGAATCAGTGTGATTTTGCATCAACACACATTCCTCTTCCTCAGTGATGATCTTTAATTTTTCTTTCAACAATTTAAATGAAGAAAAGCATAAAGGTAAATAATTTACTTCAGTTGATTCAGTACTTTCTTCATATTCTTCTTTGTAACTGTGATATGTAGGCGGATTGCTCTCATTACACTATTGAAAAGGAACATTTTCTGATAGAGAACGTGAAACTCATTGTTCTATCAAGTCAACACCATAATAATCATGATATTCATCATATATAGGAAAATAAGTTACATCTGCAACGTCATCTAACAAGAAAAAGTTTGGGATATCAACCTGTTCTTCAACATGTTGATTTGCAAATTCATTTTCTTGATTGTCTACAAATGAATACATAAAACAGTCAGTTTCTTGCTCATGGTGACAAAGATCAGAATGTAAATCAGCTTCTTATTTATGATGAAAAAGATCAAAATGTAAATCAACTTCTTGTTTATGCACAATCTCATGTTCTTCTACTACACCATCGTTCTCTATATTAGCAACACTCTTTAAATTCTGTTTTTGCGGCCTTTGACATGCTTGAAGATTGTCTTCCACTTCCTGGGAATTATTGAATATCTGATGCAAAGACGTAGAATTCCTCTCGATTAGAAGAAAATATAATTCTAAATGAAAGGTTGTTACATAATGGAGCATGGAAACAACTTCAAGAGGTTGGAATTCTTTAGGCAGTTTATAATAAAGACTAGCAAACCTCCTATTGCAATTTGAGATGGTTTCATCTTTCATTCTTCTCATGGAATAAAACTCTGAAAGGAGTAGATTCCATGACTTTCTCTCACCCCAAAATCTACGGAAAGCTTCCCTTAATTCATCCCATGAGCTAATCGACTGAGGCTGCAAATGTCTAAACCATGCTTTGGCATCTCCTTGTAAGGAATGAGAAAAGGCCCTCATAGACACATCATCATGTTCAATCTCAAAAAGGTCTATAAAATGCTCAAAGTCCTGAATATGTTTTTCAGTTGAATGTCCATCAAGCTCTCCATCGAACCTAGGAAGGTACTTATAATATTTCACAGGAAAGTCGTGAAGGATGGAAAGAAATTTAAGAGGATTGTATCTCTCTTGAATCTTGGAGGGTGCAGGATTAAGAATAGAAGGTGCAAGATCATATTTGGTTTCATTAAGAACATAAGAATGATCATGAACATTATATGGCTCAGAGGAAGGAGCTTGGTGAATATCGGTTACACAAGAAGAAGGAGGTATACCTATAGTTTGCAATGAATGATATACAAGGGTAGATCTTTGGGCTTCATTTAAGTGGAGAAATATTCTTTTGAAAAACTCAGGAAAGGACAAGAAGATAATGATCAAACAAAAAAGTACTTCTTGAACTAAACTTAAGCTCGAGTACCTTATTTTTCCATACTTCTCTACCATATCTCTATCAATAGGTCTCATTCTCCAGTGGAGTCTTTGAATTGCGTTTGAAGATTGATTGGAGTCGCCATGAAAACTTTAGATCTAGATTCTTCTACCAGTGGAATCACCTTCAACTGATTTTCTGATGTGTGGAGTCGCTAGAGCAAAAATACAGCCAATATGTGCCTAAGTGTCTGCTGATATTAGACCTTATAATTGAAAATATGCCATTCTTCCTAGGGAAAGCTTCATTCAATTTCATCCCCGACAACAACACCAAAATGTTAGCACTCTGTAAATCTATTTGGCTGCTAAACAGACGACGAAGGTAAATTTTTCAACCAACTTTGAGACCAGAAACTAGACTTTCGGATCTGGAGAGGGATCTCTCAGAAATGGCGCGGTCTCCACGCAGGATATAACTTTGAAAACAATGGCTAGATTTAACACCGATGGTAAAATCGTTTCTAGTTATATTGGCGTAGAAAAATAAAACTTGGGCTATGGGGTTAATCTAAGGAAGAGACAGAACAAATGACTCAGTGATTGGATTCGAGAGGGGAAGGCTAGGTGTGCAACAACCTTCAGTGTAAACAATAAAATGTGGCGGGAGAAAAACACAAGAAGTAACTCAGGAGAGCCATTGTGGACGAATTCAGAGTTAGTTTGAGAGGAAAACGTTTTGTCTAAGTTGCATGAACAAGGGGCATTATACAACAAATCCACAGGTTCAAAAATTCATTCTGAAATAGACAATATAAGATATGAAATAAAAGGTAACAGGAAACACATACACAAATAAAAAGACACAATACATCTAACTATCACAACTAGAATCTTTTCATCAAATCAGAGGACCTTTGCATTAAATTTCGGTCAAAACTCAGATTATATACAATAGCATTCGCTTCGTCAAAATTGCCAACCAACCCTGTTTACATAAAAATGATCCCCATATATAGAAATCTAATGTCACCCTTGAATGTTAGGGTCGATCTACTATCTCCTGGAATCATGGATCTATTTTCTTTGAAAGAGAACAATAACTTCAATGGATTCACTAAAAATAGAAAACCCGACTTTACCAAATCATAATCGTAACCGAAACATTCTTTAAGGTCATTGATCATGATCTAAATTAGACCATATGGTTGTGACGAGTCATCAATTGCACCGCAGGACACTCTGTCATCCTTGCACAACAAATCTTCTGCACGACAATAACCTACAACAAAAACACAATGAAATGCGCAATAAACTAATAAAATAGGCGTTTAAATATGACATTGTATCTCATTGATAAAAAAACTATTTTTAGAAATTGAAATAGGTTTTTGTATTTAAGCTCGCTATAAAGAAAAAAATCTCCCGATTTCTTGAAATTCATCTCCATCTGGCTCGAATACGTGTTACAAAAACATGTCTTCAAACAGGAAATCATGAAAGATGAAAAATAGGGCTCAAAGATTCGTTTGAATATCCCAATACGTGACACATTTTACAATTTGGAGAGAGGTTTTTATTATTTGTCTTATCCTTGACAAAAAACTCTTGGGGATTTCAAAATTTCCCTCAAGTTGTTCATAAATTGATCTTGAAGTTGAACACTAAACCAGTAATTTGTGCAATGCGACCCGTAGCATGTGTGCTGGAAAATCCTTTGCGTGAAATCATCCTATGTGCGACAGAATCCCACTACGCGACGAAATACACTGCGCGAAAGAATCCTATGCGTGACAACATCCCACTATGCAAAAGCATGCTATGTGCGACAACCTCCTCTATGCGAGAGCATCCTCTAGATGGTGCACAGTGAATTTTGCAATGCACAATGAATTTTGCAGCACACGGTTGCAAATTGAAATGGGAATAAATAAATGATAATCTTCCTTTTGAAAATGGCCCTTGGAGATGTTAGATGATGCTAGGCATAAAAACAACATGGGTGCTGACAGGCATGACTTTGAAAATTGTTGACAAACCTCTAACCTTAGCCATGAAAATCATGGTGCTAACAGGATGAACACTGTGTTCAGAATTAAAGGACAAAGGGATGCAGACTCAATATGAAGTAAATAATTTCTCAAGGGAGATTGGGGCCAGATGTCGCAACCCTGTCTCCCTTTTCTGGCCACACTTAATCTGCTAGACTTGTCTAAGTTGATGAACGACCCTATGAATCATGATCCTACATGCACCCCCGTCCCAACCAAGCTTCCTTCCAACATCTCGAAATTTGAAGGTAAGAATGGTGAGGATCCTAGTGATCACATTACTACCTTTCACTTATGGTTCTCCTCAAATTCCATTAATGATGATTCTATTCAGTTCAGATTATTTCAACACACCCTCATTGGAGTTGTTGTGAAATGATATATCAAGATACCTAGGGGGGCATATGTGACCTTTAGTGAGATGGTGTTAGTCTTCCTTAACCACTTCCAATTGTCGATTCATTATGATATTGGCCTAGAACATTTTTCGACTTTATGCCAAGACACTGCCACTCATATCTCAGATCATATCCAGGAGTGGCGCAGAAGGAAGAGGTTGATTAATACCTCCATAACCCCGTCCTTTGTTTTAGAATGGTTCCTTAAGTCTTTGCACCCTCCTATTCAAAGGATGTTTCTACATCCGAGGTTACCACTAAGGAAGAAGTGATCTTTAAAGCCCAATAGTTAGATCTAATATATGCTCAGTCTGGGATGTTATACCACATTCTTTCGGATGCATCGCAGTCAAATTATAACCCTATACAAAAGATAAGAATTCATGTCGATGGCATTATAGGCTTCGCCGATGTAAAATCTGCAGACTCGGTGACAATCCATTTGAAAGAGTTGTCTCTAAACCAGTTTGTAGGAGGGACAACTTTGTCTGTGTCCTCCAACCCCACTCAGTCAGCGGATGTACACTCTATGCAATTGTCGGCAGGCCTAAATGGTAACCAACAATTAGGCGGGAATAAAAAGAAAGAACGTAATAATCGTAAGGGTGGGAAAATAATAATAAACCCAAGGAAAATAGTAATAATGAAAAGACGAATAATAATGTTGGAGAGGGCAAGAGAGAAATATGTAAGATGAAATTTCCCTGTAAGCTTTATACAGACGACCACCTTGCTCATTTATGCCCCAAACGTGTAGAATCTACGAGGCTATTATCTCTACCGTCTGTTGTGATGAGGAATCCATTTACACATAAACAACACATGGCCTTGAGTTCCTCAAACACCATAAATGCGACTGGTGGGAGTCAAAACTCATCGTTGCAAGACAATGAACGTTTGTATATCAATATGGTCGATGTGAAAGTTAATGTAGCTACTCGATCTCAATATTATAGCTCTTCACGGGCTATACCTAGTCTATAATCTCCTCCTCCTCCGGAGATGACTTTACATATTGAAAAACTAGAGCCTCCGACTCATATTCCGAAAGGAGTACTAAAGCACTCTACCCGCAATCCAAATGCTAGAGTCGCTGATAACCAATTTATTGTTGAGGACCTGGGTCAAACCCTTGTGCGATGTCAACTTTGCGGGTACTTCAGATGTGTCATTTCATAAGGGATTGCCTTACATAATTGAGATATATATATCAATATATATGCATAATTTTATTTCGCCACTGTCTAAAGTTTTTGGTTCTTAATTCAAATGTTAGTAATACTATCCATAGGCTTTATGTCTTGAGTATTTGAGTTATATTTCATTTTTTGATTTCATCTCTCCTTTATTTCTATGTTATACTATGAATGCATAGACTCTTCTAATATTCCATGACTATAAGATATTATGAGTTATACTACCATTGCATGGAAAATTTCAGAATTTAAATTCCATGGAATTATACAAAATGTATTAAAATCCCTTTTCATAATTTGTAATTGAAATGCAAAATTCCATATTTCTGAGATTTATGAGTAGTGACAAGTAACTAATTTAAAATGAACAATAATATACATATTCCTATATTAAACCGATTTTTTAGCTAGCAAGGAATTCTTAATTAACATGAATATAGATTGGTAGAGTAATACACATACATGTACCAAACAGGCTAGAAACAAATCGAATAGCCACATTCCAACCAACTATAGATGCATAACAACCAAGTTACTTGTCTTGATCACCCCCTAGCCTAACCATGACTCCATAAGGGCAAATTGAGATCCACTTCTTAGCCAATGTTCCTCTGTACAGTCCAAAAAGTCATTCTCCTAACACAATGAGTGCTCACAAAACAAATATTTCTTACCAAAACATACTAAGCAACGTCTTTCCTCCCACATATGTTGTATATATTCTTTTCATTCTCCTAGGACTTTCTCTTGAATACATTTCTCTCCTTATAAATTCACAGCTTTAGAAATCCCTGATTTTTAGGGACATTAAGTGACAAAAATCCACTTATGACACTTGTTAAAACCAACTCTGAGTTAACTTACAAATGTTTCCCACTCATGGAGTCATAGTCAACTATTTTTAACTTGGATCTTCCATCTGTTCCCTACTTTAAATAAATTAAAAATTTCAGCCTCTTACATCTGTCCATCAAAAGATGACAGTTGAAAAGGCAAACTCTTGCTCAATAATAAAAAATACAATAGTTAAATGTCTTAATAATACTAAGTATGAAATTCCATAATTGGGAATTATTCAAAAATAAAATGTTTAATTCTTGAGGATATTATAGTGGTTATGGCATGTTTCTTTGTTTATTTATTTCTTGCAATAATACTCATTTAATTGGTTGATTAAATTAACACTTTTTATATCTATAGTGGTTTAACCTAGCTATATAAAAGGGGAACTTTTCTCACTCTTTTGAGAAATATCCTAGAACAATGAACATGACATTGATGGAAAAGGAAAGGAGTATTCTTAGTGGTGTCAATTTAGCACAATAATTATGGGTATTGGTAGTGGGCACTACATGTTACTTAGTAAATCAATCACCTACATGAATGTTGGTTGATAAAACTCTACATGAGGCATCATCTACTAAGAGACCCTTTGTTGAACATCTTATTTCATTTCTCTATGATGGTTGTGTGCATGCTCCAAAAGAAAAAAAAGTAGTAAGACTTATAATAAAGGATAAAAGTGTATCTTTATTGGTTACAATCTTTGAAACCTAGTGATAACGAACAAAATGTTTATAGTCTAGATGTAATATTTAGATAGGTAAAAAATTATCCCAAACAAGAAGAATGACTAAGCCAGGGAGAACTACTGATCCAGGATATTTTCATCAATGTGACTTATTAAAGAATTGTATTAAATGAAGTGCATCATAAAGAATGAAAAAATCAATAATGAAGATACATATGCATCATAACTGAACACAAAAACTTGATAAAGGAGTTCGTGCCTGGTGGACTATGCCTCTTGTTCCTACTCTGAAATGGGTTAGCCTTTTTATTAACTCAACAAAAGAATTTGGAAAAATACAATAGTATACCTCATTCTGGAGTTAATCTATAAAAGATTTGCTCGGATCATAAAACAAATAACACCACTAAATATGTGGTGTCGAATTACCAAAAAATTATTGTCTCCATGCCTTGATTTGAGTCTGACACTTTCAGGCCCATGAGAGAAATTTCATCTTAGTTTCCCTTCGTGCACCTGCAATAAATTAATGGAGAACATCTCATTTTATGTGCCCGATTTGTATGGTCGTGCACCCCCATTCTAACCCTTGTGCACTGGCAAAAACCATTTTTTAAATAAACATTGGGGCAGATTAAACAAAGGGGGCGTTATCCCAAACGATTGGTAGAGTTATGTTAAGGAATTTGTTATTGGGGAGGTCCTAGGGTCGAACCCACGAACCTCCCATTTTGGGCACTCTGTTGTAAAAGTACTATATGGTAGTTGTAACCCTTGCTAACTTTGAAGTATAGTTTGATATGGTGGATCTGGCGGCGAGCTGGCCCAACCTCTTAGTGGACTGTGTGTTATATTTGGCACACTAGGGTTTGGCGCCAACCAACCCCTTTTCTAATTTTGAATTTTGGTTGTTGGGTGTCCTTGGGCATTTGCCCGCTTCCACATGGAAACCCATGACTGGCCCACGTGGTGACCTTTCATTGGCCCACGTCACCATATTGCACGGACCTGCCAAGTCACCTCGACCACATCAACCTACCATGTCACCTGTCGGGTGGTTGTACGGTATGCCACGTGGTTGTATGGACTGCCATGTGGCACTTTCCCATTTGTCCACGGACTGATCGAAAAAGTCCAAAAATGGGTGACATGTGGCAGCCTCTGGTGTTGCCACATCATCATGATGACATCATGCTGACATCAACATGACACGTGTCTCCCTTTGCGTGGTCCACATACCCTGTATGGATGTTGACGTCAATAATACGGATGCTGACTCATCCCTGCTAACTTGTCTAGGTTGACCAAAACTTTGACCATGGATATATTTTGATCTGTAACTCCATTTGACGATCTATTTACGTTGTTGGAAATATTGTGACATGCTCTTTGCAATGGTGCCAATTTAAATGAGTTTTGAGGACTCTGAATTTTTTCCCTTTCTCTATCTGTTGGGGCCATTCTGAGCTTCCTGAGGTGCTTCTGCGAATTATGAGTTATCCTTAGTCTTCTCTCGATCCTTTTTGGATAAAATACAAAAAGTGTAATTTAAGTTGGAGAATTCAAAATATAACTCAACAAAGAAAGATGAAATGAAACAATAAGAACCTCATGCCCTAGTCTTGAGGATATTGGATTGGGGAAGAAGTTAATACGAATGGTATAACCCACCTTATTTTCAATCTTCGTTCATTTTATCTATTGCTAATGATGATCCTAGAACTATTAGGGAGGTAGTCGATTCATAACAAAGTAAACTTTAGAAGAAGGCCTCGATTGAAGAAATAGAGGACTTGGAAAAAAATGAGACATGGGATTTGGTCATGTTTCCTACTCGAAGAAAACATTTTGGTCACAAATGGGTGTTAAAGAGAAGTTCAATGCATAAGGTAAAGAAGAGAAGTAGAAATCTTGCTTGGTAGGAAAGGGGTATTCCCAAGACAAGGGAATTGATTTTAGTGATTATTTTTTCTCATGTTGTTAAGTTAGCTTCAATTCTATTTATTTTACTTATTATTGATGCATTTGATCATGAATTAGAGTAGATGGATGTGAAGAAAACATTTCTACAATGCGATATTGGAGAATAAATCTACATGAAACAACCAAAAGGTTTGACTATGAAGGAAAATAATGCATGAGTTTGAAAGATGAAAAGTCCTTGTATGGCTTAAACTAATATCTAATAATGTGTTATCCATAGATTGATACTTGTTTATTGGGATGCTTTTCAAGAAGCAAAG
>ML813692.1:14206-25593 GCA_009831015.1 Picea engelmannii
AAAGGAAGTCTTCAGCTCCTGGAGATTTTCCAATTCTTTCTTGAGCCTGCTGATTTCGGACTCTTGCAGATTCATTCTTTCCATAGACTTGGCCAGGTCAGTAGCTCCTTCAGGAAGGGAAACTGTTGTTGCAGATGGAACAAATGTCACTGTTGTGGTCGCAATTGGAACGGCACTCAGTGGAACGCCTTCCATTGGCTTTTCCTGCTCTCTCTCCTTGAGCAGTCTCTCCATCTCTACCTCCATTTCCTTTAATTGCGCACTCTGCTCCAGGAGTAATTTCAACATTTCATCCTTCTCGCCTTCTCTTTCAGCTATTTCCTTTGTCTGTGGGTCCTCTGTCGGTGGGAGCTTCAACTGTTTTCTCAAAGTGGCTATGTCGGCATTTTTTTTTTTGATCATCTCCTCGGAAGCCTTGACGTTCGCAGGATCGTATCCTATCTTGAGGACCAGCTCCTCCAGTGTTTTTATCCTGTTATCTTTCACGAAGGAAGATATTTTTTCCAGCTTCAGCTGGGTCTGGGCATTGCTCAAAGCTATCCGAAACTTTGACGCAGAAGTTCCAACGCGGGCTAAAGTGTGGGAGATCATCTCCCCGGTTTGCTTATGTAGATCCATCTGATCTGCCGGATGTACATCTTTTGCTTGAAACTCGAATGTTGACCTCTTGTAGTCGGATATCACCTTTGGATCAGGCACTTGTGCATGGAGGAACGCCAGGTGCATCCTACCCTTCTCTGTATCAAATGCTGAGAGAAGTCTATGTTGGGCCGTGGATGACTGCTTCTGGAACTGTACGTAAGTGCTATTGGTGAGTGACTGGTTCCTCTTTCTGATCGTGTCATATTTTTCAAAAATGCCTAATTTGCACCCAGTGCTAGTTGGAGGAGTATCCAATGGAGAATCTGAGGATTTTATTTCTTTTATACTCTCCTTATGCTGACTAGAGCCAAAAGGAAAACTGAGCTGCTTAGCTCCAGTGGTGGTCACTGTGGTGAGTGGGATCTCTTGCTCCACTGTCGCGCCTGTCATTGGAGCTGTCCTCGGCTTTTTGGAGTGCGATTCAAATTCCTCCGGAGACACCTCGGTGACCGGAGAAGATGATTCCTGTCGGGGCCTCTTTTCCTTGACATTCTGAGGTGTGGCCGCGGGGGGTGCACTTGTTGAGGGTACCTGCTCTTCCATCCTGACAGTCGGTTCCATGTCCTCCAATGTATCGGGCTCCCATTCTACTAGATTAGCAAATTTTTCGATTTCAGGCCTGGGCTCATGCACATATGGAGCATTCTTATTCTTGACTCTCATCTCAGAAATGATGCCATGGATATCATAATGCCAGGGGAAACTTGTCGTGAATTTCATTTCCCTCAAGAGTCTGTCTGCTTCATCACTTGTGCCTCTGCTATTGCAAATGAAAGAGCCTATCTGCCCTTTAATCCGCAATTGTTTCTTCTTTTTGAGAGAGACAAAGTGAATATCATCAGAATTCATAATTTGCCTAATGTATTCCAAAGCGAAAATCCTTACCGGTATGTATCTCGGAAGCTTGAATGGTTCCATCTCGCACCCATAAACTCGGATCTCAGAGTGATTCTGATACAAGTACCAGTCCCCTATCTTAGCATTTTCCGAGAGGTGTAGAACTCTCCGGACCTCGTCATTTACCCATGGCTAAGGCATGCCACTCAACATACTTACCACTAGGTGGTAAAACTGATCTATGAACGTCATGAAGTCATATTCGGCGGAATTTTTCCTCAGGAGAGACGTCCACGCTGTGACGGGCTGAGGCTTCCCGTCGGCATCCATCTTCTGCATGGAGAAGTTGAACTTGTCGGCTTGGAAATATATGAACATGTAAGCCAGAATGGAAGAGTATCTGAACATTCCTTCGGTGTCGAAATTGACGAACTGCTCATGGATGTTGTTTGCCAGGAATGTGTTGTAGTCGAACTGCGTGGTTGCTTGTTCGTCGTTGGAAAATATGGACAGAAAGCCCAAGATGGGCTCATCCACCCATTGGTCTGAGTAGTATCCCAGTAGAGCACACACAACCAAGATAATCTAATTTCCTTTGACGGAAAACATGGAAGAAGGGTACGGGGGGCTGGTGGTCGGGAGAGGAGCGGAAGTGGGAAAGAATAGCTCGAAAATCTTATCTCTCTGCGGGAAAGTCATCTTTTGGTAAAGCTCGGTGAGGATTTCCAGGTTAAAAGGGGAAACAGATTCTACTCTGGTGATTTGTAGCATCTGGTCGATATCCTCAGGGGTGATGAAGAAAAGCGCGTCCCCAGATGAAGACATGATGGCTTTTTGGTCGGGTAAGTAGTGGACCTGGCAGCGGAGGGAAAACTCGGGGAAATTATGGATTTGGGGGAAAAGATATAAGGGAAAATTGGACTCCCAAAGCCCAATCTCGTCACTCTGGTCCAGGAAGACTTCCCGAAGCCATGACTGCAAATCTGCGAAGTCGAAACTGCATATAGTGTCAGCTATCAATCGGTCCTTGTCGACCAGGGGAACTTTATCCAGGTCCACCGGAGGAGGAACGAATGGATTCTCTTCCTCTTCCGTTTGCTTTGTTTTAGATGCCATCTCAGCAACTGTACCTGCAAAAAACAACGTTAGTGGGGTCTACTGGAGGTGGAAGAAAGTGACGGGGAAGCAATGGGGAAAAAGGTAAACGCGTTCTCTGGTGCGATGGATGGTTCTGGCGCGAGGGATGACTAAAGAATGCAAATGAGCACAACGGTGTTTTTATTTAAAACTGGGTCGGTCGGATGCGGGAAAATGGTCAGCATGACAACGGACATATTATCCCATTATTAATGGACAACGGGCCACTTGGGGTGATATGGCAGGTGACGGTGACTATAGTATACGGACGACTTGACGTGGAGGTTTGTGATTGGGGATAAAGTCAGCGAAGAGGGTTGCTCATGAGTGAAGGGGGTTATAGTATTGACAAAATGGACTGACGGCAGTTATGGGGATGGGACTTAGACCCGGGGGCAAGTGGGACAAGTGGAGTTAGTGGAGGATGACGTCCCGGGGTGACGAGGTGTCAGACAGTATGTGGAGGATGGGACTCATGAACCAATAGGGCGACGACACATGTAACAAAGGGCCCGCCATAAGGAAGATTCATTCCGGACCCCCCCCCCTTTGATTAAAGATCGAAAACCAAAGGGGGTCCAAAATCCACCACGATCCGTTGATTTGCGCACTGATTTGATGACCGTCCATATCTGTGCGATGCTTAATATCAATTTCGGACCCCCCCCCCTCCATTAAAGGCAGAAAGGAGGGGGGGGTACGGAATCCAGTGTGGATCGTCAATTTGAGCGCTCTGTTTTGGACCGTTCNGTGGATCTGCGCGCTCATCTCAGGATCGTCCAGATCTACGCAAAGATTATCGCTGATTCCAGACCCCCCCCCTTTGGTAAAGAGCAGAACACTAAGGGGGGTCCGAAATCAAATGCGATCCGTCGATCCGAGCAATGCGATCTGGGCCGCTGGAAAGTGATCGGAACATATGTCAAGGGCGGAAAAACAATGTGTAGGCACAACTTAGGATTGGCGCTTTTTTAATGGGTTTTCTTTGGTTTTTCTTCTACGCATCACCAAGGGGACATATTTCAACCACACTTTAAGCATAAGAGTCCTAGGATAACATCTTTGTCGATCTAGATTTATTTGGGAAAGGGAGGCCAAGCAGTTAATCTACCTTCTAACCTACTCTCTCAAGGCAATTAACCCAGATTAAACTATTGGGTTAAGATTTTATTCTTTCTAGGGGCTATCTGATCAGGATTAGATGGTTTGATCAGATGTATTCACTAATTCTAACCTAGGGGCTATCTGATCAGGATTAGATGGTCTGATCAAATGTATTCACTAACCTATCAACATTGGAAATTTAAAAGAACTTGGTCATGCTTGAAAGGTATGACCAAGTCACTTGTTATTGCATGGGGCTTTTATTTCAAATCTTTTTGCCCTCTTTTCTTTTTCTTTTTCTTTTTCTTTTTCTTTTTCTTTTTCTTTTTCTTTTCACAAATTATTTGAAGAATGCAATATCATTTGTCAACCAAATCACCAAATACAGATAAAATCCAAGTCATCAACTGATTCCCATAATTTATGGGGTGATAACAGGTGGCTCCACATGGGGATGGCACTTGCCCTGTTAAGTGCCAAGAATCCAGTTTTTCTATCATTCTGAACCAATCTGTCTGGTACTCTTCATTGGTCGGATTCTAAGAAAGGTATTGAAGGACTATGATCAGCATCTTAGGGCCTTCTCTTCGGGCTTCAACAACCTGACCACCGTCCTCCATTAGAAAAAGGCAAGTAAATACTGAAAATTAAAACGGTATGTACAATGGAGAGTGGCTTCTTCAAAAGTTTACTGGGGGGGAATATAATGCTTCAGCATTCTGCCATTCACAGGTGCTCCTGGCAGATCTGACCCATCAGCGTTGTTCAGTAAAAAGGCATTGTTTCCCCTGAAGGCTTGGATCTTGTAAGGTCCTGTCCACAAATGATCAAATTTCCCATGCTTTCCCTTGTCCTCGTTCCTGGCATCCCATCTTAACACCAGGTCTCCCAGCTCGAAAACGTCCTCTTTGGTTCGTTTTTCAAAGATCTTCTTGATGTTCTCTTGGATGACATGTGTTTTGTTGAAAACATCCTCTCTAATCTGATGCAAATGAATCATTTGATTGATTCGTCTTTGAGAGTCATTGGGTTCATCTTGCATCTCTTGAAGTAACTTCATGATAGGGACTCCTAAAGAAGTTGGGAAAATATCCTCTGTACCATATACCAGCTGGTATGGTGACATACCAATTGACCTCTTGGTGATGAGTCTATCTGCCCATAAAGCAAATACCAGCTTGTCATGCCATGATTTTTTACTCTCCTGCAATGTTTTCTTGATGATGTTTACTAAGGTCTTGTTCGAGGATTCCGCCAACCCATTCCCTTGAGGGTAGTAGGCTGTGGAATGTCCCAAGACAATGTGGTAACGATTGTAGAAATAAATAAGCTTCTTCGACCAAAAGGCGGTTGCGTTGTCGGTAATGATCTTCCTAGGACAACCAAAACGGGATAGAATATTATTTTCAAGAAATTTAATAATAACAGCGTCAGTGGCTTGCCTGCTTGGTACAGCCTCGATCCACTTGGTGAAGTAGTCAGTGGCAGTGAGAATCCACTTATGTTGGCCCGAAGATGGAGGGTGTATCTCTCCAATGAAATCGAGTCCCCATTGCTGGAACGGAGCCTCAACTAAAATTGGTTTGAGTGGTAGAGGAAGAAGCTTCCTTTTACCCCCAAACAGCTGACACTGGTGACATGCTGTCACTTTCTGATGCACATCTGCAAACAAGGTGGGCCAGTAAAAACCAGCTCTAAGTATTTTGTTAGCTGTAGCTTTCCAGTGCATATGGCCACCACATTCACCTGCATGGAACTCCTACAAAACTTTGTCAGCTTCATCTTTGAGCAAGCAATTTAAAAGAATATCGGCAGGGTCTTTCCAATATAAATTTCCTTCTAGAATACAGAACTTCAAAGCTTTCAATTTTAAAAATCTAGCTTTAGTTTTAGTTAAACCAGGGGGAGCTTGTAAATTTTGTAACACAAAAATAAGGTCTGCATACCATGGAGAATTTAGAAAAACCTCTTTAACGTTTGGAGTCGCCATCTCGCCCTGTTCACCTGCCACGTCTAGAAAATTAATGTCAAGAACCTGAAGGTTAGATTCGGCCATCAGTTTAGCAAGGCCTTGGCCTTTGATCAGCTTTGTGGGCTTAATTTCTATGTCGTATTCTAGAATTACTGCAATCCACTTTCCCCTTCTCCCATCAGGGTTGTCTTGTGTCAGGATGTCTTTCACCACTGTGTTCGGAACATATGCTATGACGTGTGAATGAAGAATATAGACCCTGAAGTCCTTTATAGCCTTTACCAAAGCAAAAGCCTGTTTCTCCATAATATTATAGTTAAGCGTAGCATCTCTTAGAGCTTTGCTGAAGAAAGCTATGGGTTGTTCGTATCCTTCATTGTTCTTCTGCAATAATACAACTGCTATCGTATGTTCAAAGGCGAAAGAAAAAAGATAGAAATCTTTAGTGAAATCAGGACTAATCAAAATTGGGGCTTCTGTGAGCGCTCGTTTGACTTGTTCAAAAGATGATCTGGACTCATGGCCCCATTTTATCTTAGCGACCTTTTTTAGCATATTGGTAATGTTTCGGAGGAGTTTGGCCAGATTAGGAATGAATCTTCGAAGAAAGTTAATTTTCCCTATAAAGGACTGTAGTTCTTTAAGGTTTCTGGGGTGTTCTATTTTTAGTATAGCCTCTATCCTGCTGGGGTCGATTCTGATTCCCTCTTTAGAGATGATATGTCCCAACAATTTACCCTCTTCTAACCCAAAAAGACATTTCTTGGGATTTAATGAAATTCTGAACCTTCTACATTTTTCGAAAACTCGTCTAAGGTGCCACAGGTGTTCGTCATCGGATTGGGAAAACACGGTCACGTCGTCTAGATAAACGACAATAAACTTTCCTGACTCCTCCACGAATGCAATGTACATTTCCCTCTGGAAGGTGGCTCCTGTGTTCATCAGGCCAAAGGGCATCTTCACATACATGAAAGTGCCCCATGGGGTGGTGAAATCGGTCTTTTCTTGATCGTCTGGGTGAACTAAGACCTGGTTGTAGCCTGAGAAGCCATCTAACAGGGAAATTCGACTGGATCCGACCACACTTTGTAGGAGGTGATCCATCTTAGGCAAGGGGTAATTATCCTTCAAGGATGCTTTGTTCAGATTTCTGAAATCTATGCAGAGTCTGATTTCACCAGTTTTCTTGCGTGTGGGGACTAAATTAGAAACCCACTTCGAGAAACGTAGTGGGACTATGATCTTGGCATCATACATTTTCTTGATCTCTTTTTCTATCAAGGGAAGCAATTTGGGATTTATCCTTCTAAGATTCTGTCTGAACGGTTTATGGTCTTCTTTGATGGGAATCCTATGTTGTATAATGCTGGTGTCATAGGCTTTTAAATCTTCATAGCCCCAGGCAAAAACGTCTGAATATTCTTTGAATAGTTCCATGTACCTAAGATTTTGTTCTGGGGGTAGAGATTTGGACAGTTTAACCATTCTAGGCTTCTCGTCAGTTCCTATATTACAGTCCTCCACCTCTTGCCCATGAGCCTCTAGTTTTGGTTTCTTGGCCACATCATCACTGTCAAACAGATCTTCTAAAGGGACAAGGCCTCTAGGTAAGACATTGCTTTTGAGTTGTAGAACATCGGCATCCACTCCATCATCCTCTAACTCTCCTGAGTCTATTGTATCTGCTGAATCTATTGTATTTACAATATTAACACTATCTATGTCGAATTTAGAGTTATTTACATTTTCGTTTTCATTTTCTAGGTCTATGTTTGTACATTCAAAATCATTCTTGCATTGTAGAAAATCTTCTATCTGATGGTCATTTCCAAACACTTGCCAGTACCTGATATTATCGGGCACTATCGGTCTGCATTTCACTTCCACAGTGTAAGGGCGAGTTTGTCGGAAAGGGATCTTACAGGAAGCAACAGACGTAGCTAATCTGTCAGCCAAAATATTCTGTCCTCTGGGCATGACCTGCAAATCCACCTCGTTAAAGAATTTCAAAGCATCGAGAGCAGCATTCCTGTATGCTCTAAGGCGTGGATGTTTAGCAGCATATTCACCTTTAATTTGTTTAATAACTAATTCAGAATCACTCCTTACCATTATTTGCTTAGCACCCACCTTTTTCAACAGCTTCAGACCGAGCATTAAAGCTTCATACTCAGCGAAGTTGTTAGTGCAGTGGAAATTTAACTTATAAGAGTGATTTTCCGAGTATCTTTTTTGATGATTATGCAACCAGATGCCAGCTCCTGCCCCTTCTTTACTCATAGCCCCATCGAAATCCATACTCCAGAAATCGGCAGGAAAATCTTCCATGATTTCGTTTTCTATCTTTGTTGTGTCGCCGCTTTCTGGACCTTCATCTTGACTAACTACGTTTTCCATCAGTTGATTATCCTGCTCTTCGGTGGCGCCATCATTGTACAAGATGAACGAATCCAAATCTGAATGGGAAGAGTAAAGGGGGTAATTATGAGGTTTCTCTTGACTGCTGACCATATACTTCATCAGTGTTTCTCTGTATAACCTCCGTTGTTGTCCGAACACCGGGACAGTGGCGTAAGACATATCCAGCTGCAAAGTTCCTTTCAACTTAGCTCCCCAAGATCAGGACAGTAACATACCATACTTAGGTGGGATGTCTGCTACTACCACGTCCATTACCATACTTTTCGAAGGGATCTGAACCAGAGTGATGCAGAGGTCCTTAACCAAACCAATACATTTGACTTTGCTAGAGTCAAACGAGTGTAAGTCTTTGTACGGCCTAGTGACTTCCAATCCCAGTTTTTCCATTACAGCTTTGGGCATTAAATTATGTGAGGCACTTGAGTCCAACATGGCATTATGCAGTATCAAATCATGTATGTTCAAACTGATATAAAAGGGAGCTACATCACCAGTATCGTCTCGACCATCCACTGTCGGTCCGTAGAGGAGTTCGGGGCTATCATCAGCGAGGTTCACAGTGTCTGAGTGAGTCACTGATCCGATAGTCAAGGCTTGGGTGCCTATGCCCAGCTCAATGGCTAATGCCTTTAGTACCTGTGAACGATAATCGCCCCGGCTTATCAACTCTGTCAGTGGGACAGGAATTTTAATTTTGGCCAATTCTGCTTCTAGGCTAAAAGGCGCAGAGGTCCGGGTTTGACCTGTCGACTCTGGTTGGTCTATATCCCTCCGTTCGGAAGTACTAGGCAGGTTAACAGGTGAAACTTCGAGCTGAGCTGGTCTTCTCAGTATGGTGACATTTTTCTTCACCGGAGTATTAGTTTTACCTTTCTCAGAAAACTTTCCAGCAGTGGTCTTCTCAGGAGCTCTCTCAGTCTCTACTACCTTCTGCGTTTCGGTCATCCTTCTCGGGAAATTTCCTTCTGTCTTCTTACTCCGCAGGTAGTACTGTCGGTGCACCTCCAGAATGTCATCCTCCCAGGTTGGTTGCCTCGCACCCTCAGTCTCCCCACTCACTTTTGTTTGGTTTAGCAGGAATAGTTCCTTCTCTTCTTGAGTAAGGAAAATGGCCTCATTGTCGTGTATTCCCATGAGGTTGATATGAGTGTCTTCCAATTCCTCTATTACTTCCTCTCCATCATCAGCATAGTTTTCCTGTAGGGGAGGTCTAATCGGCGGATCTGGACCTCTTTGTTCTCTTTGATCCCTAGGATCTCGTTGATCTCTTTGGTCCCTGGGATCCCTTTGCCTGATTTGAGGAGGGTTTCTTCTGAAATTGGGGTTTCGAATCTGGGGAGCAGGTGCGTTGTCCCTTGGAGGGTTCCTGTCAGATAAGTTCATTCTTTCCATCATAAACTCCACATTTCAGGATAAGGAATCCATCTTGGACTCTGTGATCGACGTGGAAGGTTCTTCTCTGATAGTGACTCTTCTTTCTGACCTTTGCCGGGCCCATTTTGCTAACATATTTGCTTCCATGCTAATGGCACATTTCTACATGTCTTCGAGGGTGGCAGCATTTCGTTCTCTCAACTGGTAAGACATGTCAGCATCGAAACCATTCGGAAATTTAATCAATGCCAAACCCAGGGGAGGTTTGATTTCATTAGGGATTGCACTATATAAGTTGTTGAAACGGGTGCAATAGTCTTGGACCGTCTCACCTTGATTCCTCTTTATGTTTTCGTACTCGGACAGTATCTGGAGAGGGTTTTTCTTCACCTCCCATCTTTCGAGGAAACTTCTTTGGAATGCGACAAGGTCTGGGATTGATGCTGCGGGTAAGGCTTTGAACCACTTCTTAGCATCCCCTGTCAGACTCTGGGCGAAAAGTCTCATTTAAACGTCGACTTCGTCAACTTCTTGTAAATCCAAGTAGTCGTTCATTTTATCTACATGTTGTTGGGCGCTTAACGTTCCTTTTGCATCAAACTGTGGCAGTCTAGTCTGGTAGTCTTGGGGCATGGCGTGCAGAGGTGCTGCCAACACCAAAGGAGCATATCTAGCTGCCATGATGGGCGGAGGAGGAGGAACGACGATCGGGGTGGTAGGAGGGGTAGCAACTGAAGAAGAGGGTGACGAAGGACTGGGTGGGGCTGAGGTATGGATTCGTAGCTTAGTCGTGGGAGACAAGACTTCGGGGGTTCGAGGCTGCACCACAGTCGGGTCGAAAGCAAGTTTAGACACGAAGGTTTCAGACCGAGCTCTAACTAGGTTTCGCAGTGGAAAAGGCTCAAGATCAGGGTTTGGTAAGCTACCTGGTTTTCCGTAAAAGGAAAAAGACTTGTTCTTTGGGGAACTGCTCACTGAATTGGAGACGAAGGCCTTTCGCCTCAATAATCGTTCGGGGTTATCAAATGCAGTGGAAAGTTCTGGGTCTGGATGAGATCGTGTGTGGATTTTCTTGGGAGCCAAAACTCTTTTTGGGTTTTTATGTATATATATTTTTTATTTTATTTTATGTTGAAAGAAAACTAAGGAATATTCCTACGTTTACGTCACCTATCTTCCAGTTGTTCCTGAGTAACTATGTCACGTTCAATGGCCGCCCACGAACGTTCGAGCTCTTCCCGGTTATTGGCAGTCTGGAGGATTATGTCAAAAAGGTTCGATGCAATATGAGTTTGATTCGCTAGTCCGGGCTCGATATTAAGTTGTACTGCTGCAGGGACAGTCATAGAGGGACAAAGGTACTAAGAGAGAGCTAGAAGTAATATATACAGAGTTAATCAACCTCTAAATATCACTTTCTTCTCAAAATCAAACTTTCTCTAGGGGAAAGAAGTTGCGAGATTGTCAGTTTTAGTTCTTCCCTAGTGGAGTCGCCATTTATGTTAGCACTCGGTAAATTTCCTAGAGGTTGAAAAAGAGGAAACTTACAAAGGTAACCTTAACCAACCACTTTTAAAGCTGGGATCTAGCCCTACCAGCTTCAGAGAGGGATCTCTCTATAAGATTTAGCTTTGTTTGAAAGATATTAGGCTAGGTGAAGGCACGAGTTTTGTTTTGTTGTAAAAGGTTTTTTAAAGTTGGTTGAGACAAATTACACATCCATTGGGATATGGGGTCTGTACTTAATAAAAACCGAGATGCAACCAGAAACGTAAAAGAAATCTTTCACAAGGCGAGATAACAAGCTCACTGGATCTTTAATAATTTAAGTGATGAACAGAAGAAAGATAAGGAAAATAACTCCAATTAACAAGCACTTAAGAATCTCTTAACTGAA
>ML813692.1:39754-51182 GCA_009831015.1 Picea engelmannii
TATATATATATATATATATATATCAAATAAAAAAATTTTATTGAGTATGCTACAAGCAATATAAAAAAATAACACTAATATGCAAATCCTAAATTGGATATTACAAAGTTCTTAGACGAAATTCTAATGGGAAGCGTAGCAATAAGGTAATATCATTCTATCTTATCAATATATGTTATCCACGCAAGTATTATTTTTACACACAAGTGATCTATGTTGGAAAACCAAATGAAGTAGTAAAAACCAAGTTGAGCATTTAAACTAAACCTCTTGGATTTGCAATTAAAAGTTTGAACACTAATGTGCATCAAGTGATTATTGTGAGAAGGTTTAGTGTTGAATTCTATGTTCTAAAATTGCTTTCCAGAGTTTGCCTAGACTTTGTTATTTATTTTTTCCAAAACCATGGCTCTAAGGATTGTTCCATTCTCAAATTGAAGTGAACAAAAAGGGTTAATACTAGAATTAACAAGATTTAACAAATTTCCTCTATATTAACAAAGTGACAATGGAACAATCTGAAAATAGCAAAGAAAGGATGTCATTCAAAAGATTACAAGCTCATTATTACTCCAATCAATATGTATAGTTAGATATCTCAATGATGGGCAACTTCCTCGACATTTAATTTCAATTGCTATTAAATTTCACTATGCAATTTGACATGCTTGCTCATAAACATAAATAAGTGTGCCATCTTGTGATATTGAACCAATTACTTGGTAACATGAACATGCGGATTTGGAAAACCCACCAAGAACATGTAGTATAGGAAGTATCTTGAGTCATTCGAAATAATGAAACTATTCAACATTAAATGGTTGAATAACATTTACCATAATATGTGGATTGGAAAGCATCCATGACTTTATTTTTGCATGGTGTTATTCTAAAAAAATATTCAACATTAGGGGACTCTTAGTAAAGTTCCTTGAAAGTAATATTAATCTAAAATACTTATCTTTGCATTCCAATTAAATTTCTTCATGTGTGTTGATTAATTTTAGAATTAATAAAAACAATTCACTTATCAACATTTATAAGAAAAAGGGGTTTTGGAATGCCTTTTTTAGGAAATTTCTTAATAACTAGTTAAGTGAATTCTTGGAAACCATCACTTCTAGATTATACTTAAAAGTACAAAAGATCTGTTCTACATTGATATGTTTTTTTAAACACTTAATTTACATACTTTTTTAATACATTCTCATCCACATATTTTAAATTTTTTAATTACAGACAATAACCTATTTACCCATATATCATATCATAACATGTTCTCATAATTAATAATGCAAATTTATTCTTCATTATAAATGGTGAAATCGTAACCAAAGAGAAGAAGAAATGCACTTATCTTTTTACCAACTGGGCTCCAAGGACACTGATTGGGTGTGCACTATTTTCCTCCTAACCTTACAAAATCCTCTATGGATGTCATTCATGTGTTGGAATATGAAACAACCAAGGCGAAGAAGAGAAACTTAAGACTCCAAAATCATTCTTTCCTTTACAAAAAACTTCCAAAACCAATCAAGAGAGCCATTTCTCAGCTCCTTAATCAATCTCCAAACATACTAGCTTGGGCACCCAGGCTACTACCCCATACAACATAGGAAGGAAATCCCTTGTATACACCCCTATCCCTTAAGGATGTGTGTCCCCTATATGCTCTTCAGTATGTGTAGAGAGGTTTCTATCACCATCTTCTTTTATATTGATCCTTCAATGGCATAACAATCCTTAGACGTAAAATTTTGACTCTAGGATAGCTCCCAAAAAGGACCTTTCCTCCTCATTTTTTGTGCGTAATATTACAAAATAGTCCCTCCATGGCTCATACAAGAGCTGAGTTGGTTTTCTTCATCAAAAACTTTTTTTTCCTTTAAGAATTCTCTCTTTTCCAAGCTATCCTCTCATAATTCGAACTTAATTGAATGAATGGGTGAGAGTGAGAGCCTTTACTCTACTCCTTTCATGGTTCCTTTGATGGTAGGAGGTGGTTATTACTTCAAAGTAGGAGGTAAGCTTGAATGTAGGAGATAATTACTTGAAGTAATTAAATCATTTCACTAGGATCCTAATTTAATTAGCATGAAAAATAGGATAAAGTGGAAATAGGTCAATCATATGGAAGAGGATGTAAATAGGGTATGAAAAAAAAATTAGGCATAAGTAAATCCCCTTAGACCCCCTTACCTTTCCCCTCTAGTCGAATCACAACCCCTTAGTTGCTCTCCCTCAATTAGTCTTGTTACCTTTTTATTAAAATTCAAAATGATAATGTGTATATGTCTTTCAAAATCGCCATGGCAAGTTTACCTCATGACATGAAGAAAAACATAATAATTAAAAACATATTTACAACATATACATAAATCAAGTTCAAGACTTCCAAAGGGTCACAACTAGGATATTGAAAAACTTAACCCCAAAGGATAACTTGGTTGCTTTAACCCTTTCCACTAAGACATATTGATTAGGCGGGTCGCAACATCCATTCGCAGCAAGTCATGTGGAGTTATCAACCACTATTAAGATTGCTAACTAATATTTTCCTTCATCTAGAAAACAAAAGAAGAGGGGAGAACCCTTGTGGAACTGGTAAGGTACCAACTTCCTCACTCTGAACACTTAATATGTGGAAGGGTGGAGGAATCTATTTATTCAAAAAAAATATTACTTCATATATTTATCTATTTTTAACTAATTGAGTCTCTATTTACTTTTTGTTAAAAAACTTCCATTAGTCTCTTATTTAGAAAAATGACATTTTAAAATTTCCATGAATGTAAATTGAAGGGATCTAAAAACATTTAAACTTTACGCCTTTTTGGTTGACAATAAACGGTGAAAATAAATTTCGGTAAAATAAAGCTTGTTTCAAACTCAATCATGATACTAAAACATTAATAAAAAGTTATAAGGAGCACTTATTGCAAAGTAATTACAAATTAATTTCTATATTTACAAACACAATAACTAAATTTATGTTTTTTCTTTCTTATTAAAAAACTTATTTATTTCTATATTTACAAACACAATAACTTTATGTTTTTTCTTTCTTATTAAAAAACTTATTTAATTTTAGAGAAAATAATTAAATATCCCTAGAGTATAATTCCATTAGTCCAATTTTTTTCGTGCCTTCTTATCTTATCATGTCATTATTTAGGTAGATAGAAAGAGACACATAATTCTTAATGGCTTTCGAAAGAGCATTCAACATCAAACCTCAATTATAATATGAAATTTTAAAATATAATTAAGGTGTAACATGGAATGGAAAAGGCATGGCATTCAAATTTCTCTATAAAACGAAATGTGTAACATTCAAATTTCTCACCTTATATAAAAAAAAAAAATGTACATTATAAATATAATGTTTGAGTTTATATTTTTCTTAAAAGTAAAATTATCTATTTTGTTTTTGGATTATTATTATATTGAATTTTTTTCAATTTTAAAGGTATAACATTAAAAATATCTCAATAGAACAACATGTGTAACATAAGTCATGTACATAGCCTCTTTCAAGGCTTGGAAGGATTGATAACCTATTAGATTTCAACTGAAATCATTGTTTTTAAGGAGACTAGTGAGCGGAGCTGCAATTTTACTATAATTCTGAACAAACTTGTGATAATATCTCATTAAACCCAAGAAAAATCTCAAACTTTTATGAGTTTTAGGACAAGACCAATCCTTCATAGCTTATGTTTTCTTAGGATACACACAGACACCATCCTTGCCAACAATATGGCTTTGGTACTCGACTTCAGAATCTCCAAAAGCACATTTAAATTGTTTGAGAAAGAGTTTGTGTTGACAGTAAGTGTAAGACTTGATCCACTTGGGATAGATGGACTTGCCAAGTTTTACTATAGATGAGGATACAATTAAAGAAAACTAAGACAAAATGATGGAGGAAAGGATGTAAGACATGATTGATCAGACTTTGAAAGGTGGAAGGTGCATTACATAGGCCGAGGGGCATGACCAAGAAATCATAATGGCCTTCATGAGTTCGAAAGTTAGTTTTGGAAATATTGTCATGTTTCAAATGTATCTAGTGGTATCCAAAATGTAGATCAAATTTTGTAAAGTACTAAGCACCACTCAATTCATCCAAAAGGTCATCAATGACAAGAATGGGGAATTTATCTTTGATGGTAATTTTGTTGAGGGCATGAAAATCAAGACACATGTTCCATGTTCCTTCTTTCTTGAGTACCATAAAGACAGGAGAAGAATAAGGGTTCGTACTATGATGGATGACACCCGCCTCTAGCAATTCCTGAAATTTTTTCTCATTTTCATTTTTTTGGGAAAATGAGTGATAATAAGGACGAACATTGGTAGGAATACTATCAGGGACAAGAGAAATGGAATTATCATGGGCTCCATGGGAAGGGGGAATTCCTTAGGGACTTTCAAAAAGACATTGGTGTTTGGAGAAGAAAAACTAGATGTTGGGATGAATAGCAGGTGAGGGGGCATCAATTGCTTGAATGGTATGGAGTTGTCCAATAATTCTAGAATGACCTTTTTTGAGTAATTTTTCCATTTGGTGGGAACTGATGATCTCTAGGGATCCTATCGCGATGCATTGGAACTGATACTATTGTCCATCCTATTGGAATTTCATGGTTAATTCCTTAAAATCCATGGTGATGGGGCATGTTGGGCATAACCATTCAAGAATGAGAAGAATGTCACAACTGCCCATGTCAATAGAAAACATATGATATTTCATGTGTTATTGACCAATTTGCAAATGCACATATTTACAACGTCCCCCACATTTCATGGAACCACCATTGACAATCATGATTTGAAAATTATCAACTACACAGATATAACACATGATCTCTTGGGCAATGTGGCAATGAATAAAATCATGGGTGTTGGCACTATCAACTAGGATAATGGCTTCCATATGCTTGATGTAACCAATGAATTTAAGGGTTTGGGGAGTAGAGACACCAATGAGGGAATTCAACAAAATAATCGGTTCAACTTTAGGTGGATTAGAGGGTAGTGTATGATCATCTTCTTGGGGTAGATATTTACACCCTTAAGTTGGCATTCAATCATTTCTTCCTTGGTTAATTTGTGGACCTTGAGAGGAGTGGAAGGAGGGGTGATATTTGTGGGTCAAGAGCGAGGAATAAAGGATGGTTTTATGTTCTAGGAAGAGACTACCTATTATGCTTTCTTGGAATAGTGAGTAGCTTCAAGCCATGTCTATGGGTGATCCATTAGGGCATGGGCTCAGATCCCATCCTTCAAGACACTAATAAATCATTCAATGCAGAAGGTGTCAGACATGTTGTCCATTCAAAAACCCAATTTCTCAAAAGCAATGATATATCCCTCCACTATACCAGATTGTTTAAGCTTGGTCAAACAACCTAAATGGTGTGTCGGTGTCAAAGTGTTCATAAAGTTCTACAACAAACTAGGTCCAAGCAATATACCCTCAACGTGAATTTTTTATGCCATTTCCACCATTGCTAGCATTCAGGATCCAAATTAAAGGAACCAATACAAAGTTTAGTAAAATCATCAATAATTCCATGCAAGGAGAAATAATTTTCCATTTAAGTGACCCAACCCATGGGATCTGATCCATCAAATTTATTCACCTCAAATTTGGGAAGACAAAGTTCAAAATGAAGGGGGTTGGAATTAAAGGACATTGTATGGGAGGAGTCAGCACCTTCGGGGTGTGAAGGTTGGTCAGAGGAGGTAGAGCCCTAGAATTATCTCATCCATTGTTTGATCTGTGTAAATTCGTTTTTCATGTCAATGAAGAGGGAGTCAAATCGGGCACTGAGGGTGTCAACTTTAGAATTGAGGGAAGAAACTTTGGAATTGATGTTCTTGATGTCAGCATTGTTTTGGGTGTTCTCTTTTTTCAATGAAATGATGTAGTTCTCAACTTCTTGGTTTCAGGTGTGAACCATTTGAGTGGGTTGATGGGTCCACATAGAAAGGGGTTATGGGTGAGGGGTACTAGTGCGATCAGTGTGAAGAGAGGAATCCAATGGAATAGGTCCCAAATAAGGGTTCCAATAAGGGTGGGTGGGTCAACGGAAAATGAAAGTCTTATAAGTGAGGGGTACAACTGTAATCAGTGTGAAGAGAGGAATCCAATGGAATAGGTCCCAAATAAGGGTGTTAGGGAGGGTGGGTGGGTCCATATAAAAAAAAGGCTTATAAGTGATGGGTACCACTGCGATCAATGTGAAGAGAAGAATCTAGTGAGATAGGTACCAAATAAGGGCGTCAACGGGACCATTGTACTCATTCTTTTACTCTTGTGGAGTTACACTCTGTTCTGAATAATATTGTAGGGATGAAATGTTCAAATTTTTAATAGTTAAAAGTGTGTAGTAATTTCACAACCTGGATGCAAGAGATAGGTTTATGCTGCAAAAGTTCCTCTGAGTTTTTATTATCTTTTGTTCCGACAATAAGGGTTAGGGTTTTAAGGGTTCCTGTGGACAATGGTTTTCCCTGTGCTACAATTCTATGATATACCAGTAGGCTCCAATGATACAATAGTAGAAAATGGCCCAATATCTTAGGGATCCAAATAAAGAGGATTGACAGTACCCTTAGTTGTACTACCTGATTACCTAGGTATGCAAGAGTATTCTTCTCGAGTCATGTTCTTGGTGACACTATAGCAGGAAAGCGGTTGATTGGTTGATCTACAGTTGGTTTCAGGAGACCTATGGGACTCCCTATATACCCGAGGGTACATAGGAGTGAATGGTCATGTACAGGTGTTGTCTAATGTAGTACTACTCAAAGGGTACCAACAGGGGGAGGTTTCCATCTAGGTAAAACAATGTGTTTCAAGTAATCTATGAATGCATCTATATTTCATGCATGTAATCCTCCTATTGATCATTTTTTGTTGATCAAAGGTCAATTATTTTGGTCATACTTATTTTATTGTATATCCCACACGTAGCCATTTTTCTCTTTTGCATGTCATGGGAACTCCACCCAAAATTATCATAAGTCCACAATCCCTCAAACCCGAAAGTCCCAACACTTAATTATTTTCCCAAATTCCTTTCTTTATACTTAACCATTTTTTCCATTTGTGGGAGTCCCATTGCAGGTGTTAAATGACGTTTCAAAAGGCCCAAAACTCATGTTTTTCATTTATGCTCACCTCAAAATGACCTGCATTCTTCCACAACATACAAAATGGGAAGTTCTTATACCTAGTGTATTTTCTAATCGTGGATGTGGAAGTATCGCATTATCATTATGCACGCTCCATCATTATGCACTCTCCATCACTCATTTTTTACCTCCATGTTTAAACATTTTCCATTCATCCTAGTACATAATCGCATTATGAGAGAACATGTATGATTGTACCTCCACATTGAATGACACATGAGGTGAATTAAAAGCATTATTAATGACACAATTCTCATAAATTCCCCGCCTTAAATCCAAATCAAATCACACAGTTAACAATTTTGAACCAAGAGCTACAGCATGTGATGTTAAGAAAGTATGTGAATAATTTAGTAAGGATTTAAATCCTTGTTGTAAACATCTACTATGAAATAACCACCACCTTTTCATTCTAATCGACCTTTTCCAAATATTCCCAATAATAAAAGAGATCTCTATTGTGGTGACACTGTGAAACAACATGACGTGAGGATCGTTCATTCCCATCGTCTGAGGTATTTAAATGGTACACAATGTTCTCTTCGAAAGAAAAGATTTCAAATAAAGTTTGGACTTCTCGAATAGCATTGGTAGGTTGTATGTTGGAGGGTATCAAATTTAAAGGAGTTTATTCTCTGGTGCGTAGACCATTTCAATAGAGAGAATAAGATAATTCAATTGTATGGGAAGACTCGTATTTTCTTAGCACCCACAGTATTCATAAGCATGCTCAAACTCCTAGATCCTATAATGATGTTCAAAGGTTCAGAAGCAGATGCTTTTTTAAGGGCCAACCATGGAGGGATGAATATATTGGATAGTTTTATTTTGAAGCCATTGGACTACTCTAAGAACTACACCCGGATAGAGGTATGTTCCTTGAAATACCCCTATAAAGAGTTCACCTGGTTATTTTCCAAAATTATTTGGAAAGAATCCATGACCACCATACCAAGATATGTATTGCATGTCATGCACCTCTTATTCATTAGAGAATCATGTTTGACTGGGATCGAATTAATTCGAGCGAAGTTTCTTTCCAGCTGGTTAATTTTCAGAAAACAATAAAAAAATCTTTATGAGTTCCTACTTGATTTTCGCAATTGCATACTACCATATTTTTTAAGACTTTCTCGTGCAAGGAGTGTGGATTTTGGCAAAGATCCAATTCAATTTTGGTATCCGGTATTTTGGAAACACAAAGCCCCATATCATTTTTATGAAGTACATAATGCTTTCCTAACTACTTTCAAGAAGCTAGTTTATGGTCCCACCACATCTATATTGTCTATGGAAGTTGCTACCTTTTTGGTAGGAAAGGGGGGTTTTGAAACCTTGGATGAATTTAGTTTCATAAGACTGTATGGTTTTGAGGGAAAACCTTCCTTACTTCATTTCTATGTATCAGATAAGTTCTTTGTTGTTGAATTCTGCAAGTAGTATAATTCCTAGGCTCATTTCTTTAACGAAAAGAGAAAAAGGCAGTTCATTCCATTGCCCTGGAAAATTGGGGATAACTCTGTAAAAATTATTTCCCATATAGATGAACTTACTAGTAATTTTGATAATTTCAAGTGAAAAGAAGTTCCTGAAATTCTAGGATTTGGCCCCAGTGACATGTTTATAGCACGTATGTCTACATTCAATTACAACTTGTCATTTGTTAAGATCACTACCCAATTTAAGGAAGGAGGCACAGGGATAATCAAAACCCCATAGACCCATCCCTAAGAAATTTAATGATGATATTTACACCCTGCTCAACACCAATGACCAGTAAAAATAGAAGGGTTGAACCGCAAGAAGCGGTAATCCTAACCCTAGTTCACCCAATGTATCACATAGGAGTTCTTCAATGAAAAACAAGACCCAGGGAAGCAGTCTTGGATAAAAGAATTCCTATTCAGGAAATTGTGGTGATGGAGGAGATCAAAACCCTCCAAAAGGAGATACCAGGAAAACACTTACTACCCCTGTAGCACTCAAAAGAAAAATAAATTAAACTCACAAAGGAGAGAAGGAAATTCCAGTACCCAAACCTGAAGATATGGAAATGGACATTGAAGTAGAAGAGCCTGAGTGGGCCACACAAAGATTGTTGGAAAATAGAGCAATAACACAAGAATTGGATTTTCAAGAGCCAATGGTATTTGAGGAGTAATCAGTCACATTGCACCATGTGAATTCTAACAAAGAATCTAAAAATTTGTTAAATGAAAAAATTAACTTGAAAAACAAAAAAGTTGTTAATTGAAAAAATTAGCTTGAAAAACAAAAAAGTTGTTAATTGAAAAAATTAACTTGAAAAACAAAAAGTTTTCGAAAAGTACAACTTTGATATTGATTTACAAGGGGTGGCACCCTCAAAAGTCATGTGATTTCACGAAGCAACTAGAGAAGTACTCAAGTATTCAATTGATGAAATTGAACAAGAAAACCAGATCTTGAAAGAAAAAAAGAAAATAATTAGAAAATGTCTTACTATTGAAACCTTTGTTCACTTAGCCAATTGACACCATCCAACCTCTTCACACTTTAGAATATTTTTTGGAATCAAGTTCTAGAGTAAGGAGTGACTCAAAATTATAGACATCCATCAAACATTATATTGGAGAGAATATCCAAAAAATAATTTCTCTGATCCTTGAGATATGGGAACCAACTAATAGTTCTACTATACATTCCTCAAGAACTACAATTTTTTAAAAATATCTCCAAAAGGACATGGATAATGATGAAAAATTATACAAGGAAGTTGTCGACACATTTTCTGCAAAAATATTCAATATGAATGATATGCAAAGGAGACAACATAAACGACGTTAGTAGTATGGGTATCTATCCTAAAAAGAAAAATTTTAACTGTAGAAGAAAGTGCTCTGATACCACTTGTAAGGTACCATATGGTATTATGTAGAGTATAAAAGAAATTGTTATAAAAATTATTAGCAGAAAGAAAAATATAGAGCATAATGACACAATTGATTCCATAAATGATCCCTTTATTATATCGATAGCCAAGTTCACTTTCCTCTTCTAGAGGGAAACCTCTAACAGAGTAGAGCTCAAGTACAAAATGATTCTCAAGACAATTTTTTCATTCTTTCTACTCCTATTTATACTATTTTAATCTTCTAAATAACATTCTAGAGGAATATCTTTCTAGAAGCAAAACCTTCTATTAATTCTTCTTACATTAGATGTGTTCACATTATTACATATGCCTTACTTACTAATGTCAACCTTTATTACATAGAAAACATATTATTCTATCTACTTGAGGGGTTAGGGAGGTTGGGACCCTAACACAACTCAATTCCTATTTTTAGTATTTTTGCTTTTGGCTCTATGCATTGTAGGGTTTCTACACCATCTTGTAATAAAATGAGATTTCTTCTTTTTAGTTAAGGGATTTTTGTGAATGCATGTATCCATCACATCCTAGGTCCTCTTTGCCCACTTTTTTAATTCTGCCTCTTGGAAAACCTAGTATGGAACTGACTAATGTTTCCCTATCAATGTAGGGTATCACATTTTCTTGAAATAGGCTAGGGCCAATGATCGCTTTTATATTTCCTTTTGCTACATTAACACACGAAGATCATTGTTTCCTGGGATACCTCCAAGGGTTTTGCACAAGGGTTGGCTCAAATGAGGGAAGCAAGACTAAAGGGTTCGATGGGTGCTCACGTCTCGAAGGGTGTTGGGGTCCTAGTGGGATCGATGGAATGTATGAAGGGACAATAGGAGGCTTATGAGTTAAAGGTGCATGGGTGTTTGAGATTGCATGGTGGAGTGGAATGCGAGGAATAGATGAGCAAGGGGGATCATCATAAGTTTGTAGGGAAGTAATGAGCTCTGACCCAAACCAATATGCTTGGAAGGTCTTAGATGTAGGTAGGTTAGGTTGGCATTGCAATGTTGGGTAGGGGGAATAATATAGGTCAAAAGGTAATGTAATGGAACTAGGTTCCACCAAAGGAGGGCTCTCATTCTGAAATTGAATATAGTGTGTATGCTTACCTGGTTTGAATGATTGTTGTATACTCTGACTAAAAACTCCATGGGTAAACATAGGACCACCGTTACCCCCTTCCTCTACCTCAACTCTATCCTTATATATGTATATGTATATGTCATGAAACTTAAATTTATTTTGGTGAGAAGAAAAACTTATAAATTAGAATATTGAAATCAATCAATCTCTCTCTCTCTCTCTCTC
>ML813692.1:57440-75268 GCA_009831015.1 Picea engelmannii
AACAAAGAAAACTAAAAAATGATGAGTACTGAAAGAAAACAAGTATGAGATAACTTGTTCAATCAAGAACTCAAAAATGCAAAATAGATCAAAAAGTCATACTTTATAGTCTTCAAGAATTTAGTACTAAATCAAATATAAATAAATCAATATTCCAATGATCAACAATATTTCATGTGATTTCCTCTAATCAATCAGATAATCGAAAAGAGTTGCAAAAAAAGGGAAACCAAATATGAGAGAGAAAGGGTCGATTTTGCAATCAAGAAAGAAAATGCAAACTCAATAAAGACCAAAAAGAATGAAGGACAACAAGTTTATAGTCAAACAAGAACCAAGGTCAAACATAAGAAACTCTAAGCTAAAGAGGAAGATCTAAAGGCTAGACCTAGCAAGAAAATACTTGAAAATTTCCCTACAAAAAGGAAACCAACACTCTTGTAACCAATACAGCAGAGCGTTATAGCACTCCCTAGAAGGATCTGGGGGAGCGATGATAAAGAAGTAGCGCCCTGGTTTGAACTGCATGGGAGGGATAGTTCTGAAGGAAGTTTGAAAAACACTCAAAAAACTCAATAACTCAAAAAACTTCAATAAAGGGATCTATAAGACAACTAGCAAAGACAAGGAAAATGAAATTTGCAGGCCAAATTAGCAAGTAGGATCTAAGGATAGGAAAAATTCTTGGATGAACCAAAGGAAGAACAATTGAAATTTCTTTCCCCAGTGGAGTCTCCAATTTCTATTACAAAAATATTCCCCTATGGACAGGTGAACTTTCCCTTGGATTATAGACCCCTAATATCAAGATAGAAAGATACAGGTGGACACTAACATCCCTTTGAATCCAGTTCAATCAATCAAAAAGAGAGAAGGAGAAAGAGTGTGATGCACCTTGTTTCGAAGTTTGTCCTTGTTGCTTCCAATCTGAGCTTGATCTCAAAACTCCTTAGAGAAAATTCATACTCTCAATAGGTAGCAAAGAGAAACAAAGAACTTGTACTCTACAAGATTAGATCAAACAAATTCATCTACAAAGATCGAAGGAATAGTAGACAAGCACATGCAAGAATACACAAGATTGAAGGAAATATGCCAAGTATATTCAAATGAGAACCCAAAGAGAATAATTACAGACCATGATTGACGTAGTTGCAATAGCCTCCCCAAGCTCCCCTTGTCCAACCCCTGCATGACTCTACCAAGATCATAAGTTTGATATATGAAAGCTTCCTTCCTTTCACCTTGGAATGGCCTCCTTTTATAGGCTTCGGAAGCTCAACCACCATAAGTATATTTGGGGATTAGTTGACGATATCACTCATTTAGGTTAGGATCTGATTCTAGGATAGTGACATAAGATAGCATTCGATCCAAACCAACCTCATCTCCAAGATTTGACCCTTAGGAAGAGGCGGGATTCTCCAAATTTTGCTCTAACCAAAAGAAGCACTCCCATATAGTTAGAGATAGATCACTAGTTTCCAAAAGTATCTCTCCCTTAACATGGTGGGGGGAGCACTAGCACTCCCTATATATGGGAAGGGGGGCTCTAGTCTTCAAAAATACCCAAAAAATGGTCAATTTTCCAAAGAAAAAGCATGTTTCTCGCCTTGAAATGATGGGTTTCTTCCTCCAATATGACTTAGGGATCATGGAAAATTTTATTTGATGGTTTCAAGAGGTTAAAAAAAATATTAAAAAGTGTAAAAGTGCATGTGACACTTAGTAAGGTGTGTATGGCACCTGGCAACACTTACTAAGGTGGACATGAAACTTTACAACATTTGCGACACTTAGGGTGAGATGTGTAAGTGTCCAATTTTGACGTGTAACAGTCATCTCTCACATGCCTTCAATAGTAGGGGTTTCTTTTGCATTCCTCTTCAAGGAAAAAGAATATCGAGATTTGATTTTCTACTATGGATCATGTTTCATGGGCTCCCGAGGTATGTACTTAAATAGATGGACCCTTGATTTCAACCTTGAAAATGATATTTGGTATGTTGTTCTAGTTTGAGTCAGATGGTCATATCTCCCAATGCATTGTTGGAATGTTGAGACTATGAGAGCCATCAACAAATCTCTGTAAAAATACATTAACAAGGGCAGAACCCCAGGATGGAATTTGTTATCACATGCTAATTTGCATTAATTTTTCCAAAGCATCTTGTCCTTGTGCTATATTTCCACTCATATTTTAAAAACCTTTTCACCAGCTCCGTCAATCTCCCATCACCTAAATACTTCACTCGACTGATCATCCAAAAAAGTCATGTCCTCCATGAGTCAAAAATTTGGCAAATATCCCAAACTTATATCTAGACTTAATGCTTATCTAAATCCCTTAGTTCCATCACTTCATTCATTTTTACCTCTTATTATCATATTCCCGTTGAAAATTACAAATATTTCTTTTATTAAGCTTAAGCACCCTTATCCTATCCACAAAGTCATGTGATAAGCCTCATATGCCCAAAGTCCTTAGAAAATAGAAAAAAGGTTTATTATTATAAATATTTTTATATTATATTAATTTTGATCCAATATTCAATTTATGGCATCACTTTAAATCATGGGCACGAATCTCAATTTATAATGTGGAAAAGTCAAAGGATGGATGGACGATGCACATACATATCAAGCGGAGAATTAGCATGGAGGTTAATTATGTGAAGGCAGGCCGATATGTAAACCGATGGTTTTTGGTCGGGGAGACGTGTCCTTACGTGGTGAATATCAGGGGTAAAAGTGGTGTGGAGTAAACCACTCCATCCCAAGCCTGATATAAGAAATGCAACCATTTATCATATGGTTTAGGTGTGGCATTTTTCCAGGAGTGTGGTTCACTAATGATTATGGAATTTCCAATAAAAGAAATTCTTCCTCATGGTGAAATTGTTTTACAGAGGTAAAATTTAAATTTTACAAATCAAAGAGATTAATGTTTATTTCCATGGAAAATAATTAAATGGGAAAGTGCACGTGAAAGGAAGACTTGGATAATTTTTATCCAAAGGTTTTACAGAAGTAAAAGAAGAAGATTAAAAGTATTTTACCAAGACATGGTTTTCAAAACCATGGGAAACAAACCAGTCAATGGTTTTCACAGAGAAACGGTAAATTGGAAAAAACAAGACACGGTAAATGTGTTTCACAGTGAAATGGTAAATTGGGAAAACAAGACATGGTTTTCAAAACCATGGGAAGCAAGCAATAAATGGTTTTAAAAACCACGAGGATGAATTAAATTATGGAAATTTAATTCTATAGGATAGAAAAATATTTGGGAATTATTTTTATTCAAATATATTATTCCCAAATATTTAATGATAATATGGATAAATTGAATTAGATTTGAAAGGGTATAAGTGACATTTCAAAGAGAATGTGGCAGAGGAAGGAGATGAAGCATCAGAGAGATCATGAAACATTTTATGAAAACTGTCATTTGTGATCATTGTACTCAATTTTAGAAGCTGAAACATTTCAGTTCAGCTATTGTAATCAGTTTCTAACTAAAGGAACTCAAAATTGTATAATTGATAGAGGTTATGAATGTATTAATGGTTGGCAGAAGTGCAAGGGCACCTTCTTAGTTGTTCTGAAATATATTGTAAATTTCTGGGACTGAATTGAATACATATGCATAATCTTTTGAAGTCTCTATGAAAAGATTTCAATGGTGGTGATATGTGTTTTGTCTTCTCTCATTGTATGTATTTCTTGTGTTCTTTTATTCCATTTGCACTGTCTTCTGTTTAAATTGGATAGTTAAAAGCTTAAAATTCATATTATGATGCTCTCGGCTTAAGCAATTTAAATTGTGTGTGTTTCTTCTTAACTAATTCAGAATTCATTTCAGAAATGATCTGATCCAGTTATTTGTTTTCTCCTTCCTCTTACACCCTGCTTAAATACAATTTACAACTCAGATTCATTATCTCATTTAGCCTTTATCCTCTAAAGAGTTCTATAGGCCAGTCATTGTTTTCACTCACTTTCAGAATTTCAACTCCATAGCCCTAACTGTCCCTCCCCTTCCTTGCTAGCAACTTTATAAAAACCCCCAAAACAAACTAAATCTAGCCACTGATTTCCAAAGAAATATCAAGTGACACGAGAGAGCCCTCTCTGAGCTGAGCAGGATAGTTCCCAGCTCTAAAGTTGGTTGAAACAGTTACCTCTGTCATTTTTTTTATTAGCTGAACAAATTTACAGAGTGCTATCAGAATCCAAGCTTGTGCTCATATATGTGTTGAAGTGGACCCAAAAAAGGGCCTTCCATAAGTTGTCCAGATAAATATGGACAATGGTCTTACCTGGAACAGATTGATTATGAACAACTAACTTTCAAATGAAAAAGTTTTCATGAATACATTCACTTTTCCAAAACTTTCCTAAATTAGTCCCATAATAGGAATCCCTAAACACCAACGAGTAGTGGTAGTATCACAAAAAATGCAAACAAGTGCCTAAATATGGAGCTCATCCAAAGCAAGGGAACCCCTTAGAAAATGTGCACCCCAATGGCTCAGGTAAGGGTCCCAATGGCCCTATTTCCATCATGAATTGATATGATTCCATCACTGTCAATGAAGAGAACCCATCCCAATAAACCCCCTCTATCGTCAATTAGGTGGATCCCCATGCCTCCCTTGAGGGAGAGGTCCCCTGGACCTACTACCCCTCCTCTAAAATTGTTATCTCCTCCTTGAAAGATCCCCTGATTCCCCTTGAGTTTCCTCCTTCCATTTCCATTCCCTCTGTTACCCCCCCAATTGATGGTTCCTCATAAAATTACGGAGAATACTCATAAAAGGATTCATCCCTCAATGATCCCAGAAAGAAAATAGGTCACAATTCAAATCAATGGAGACATGAAATAGAAGAAAATAAGGAAAAATAATGAGATACACAAGAAACACTAGATGAGGTTTTTATCATAGAGGCTAGAGGACCATGAGCGCATAATAGCTCAAATCCCTCCAAGGGAGGATTTCATAAATCCACTCATAAATAAGGAAGGTTATTTAATGGAATTGTATGGGTCTCACGAGCCCTACAAAATATTATTTAATTAGGTCATTAGTAAGGAAAGAGAATCATGAGGTTCTACTTCCCTAGGAAACTAATTTGAAGGATGTTGATGACCTCCTTAGTTATAAATTTTGTAAATCTAGTCAAGGAATGATAGTTAGATCTAGAGGTTATTTAGGTGGCCTTTTTATTCTCTGGAACCTTGCATACTTCCATATTAAAAGCAGTCAATCAACCTAGCATTGGCCTCTTTTCAACCTCTCTCATGTGTTGATAGGGGATCATATCCCAGTGGTCAATGTTTACATGTTGAACCGCTCCCATTAAAAATACTCTTGTTTTGCCTATCTTCTTTCCCTTCAGGTTCCGAACATGCACCCTAGCTGCATCATTTCTGGAGACTTCAAAACAAACTTGCACCCCAAAGAAAAGAAAGGAGGAATTTTAGTCAGAGACCCCTTGATAGAGAAAATGGAGGACCCCATTTCCCTCATGGACCTATCAGACATAAATCTAAATAATTTCATATTCACTTGGCCAAATAGGTATCTAGGTATGGGACATATTGCGACATACTTAGACAAATTCCTGATAAGTGACTCTTTCCTTGATGGAAACACCTCTTTCTCTTCGTTAATCCTCCCGTGGGGATATTCATATCATCACCCTATCTCTTTGATTATGACTAAGTTAGAGGACCTAGGCCTGATACCCTTTCGATTCAACCCCTTATGGGCTCTAGATTCCTCTTTCTTTGATTTAATTTCCAAGACTTGGAGCTGCTGGATATCGAGATGCTTTGTCCACATTTGGGAGCAGAAACTAAAAAATAATAAAGCCTCCCTCGTGTAATGGGTCAAATCTATTTATAAATCTCTATCTATGCAAATGTCCACCTTGTTAAAGAAAATCGAGTCATTCCATGAGAAGATAGAACCGGTGCACATCACAGGGGAATTATTGCAAGAAGAACATCATCCTTTTTAGCAATATCATAGTGCTCTTATATTGGAAGAAGAAACCTAGCGTTTAAAATATCAAAGTCTATGGCTCAAATTAGGGGACAAAAACACAAATTTTTTCCATCAACAAACAAAATCTCACATGTGGAAGAATAATGTCAAAGATATTGTGAAAGTTGATTGAACGATTGCTTCTTTCTTCACCCAGATCAAAGAGGAATACCTCCACCATATTAACCACTTTATACTGAGTTTCCTCCCTTTCACCTAGAAGATATCTCTCAACTACACTCTCATATCCCTCAAGTCATCAATTAGCAAGAAAACGAAGAGCTCTTTGCTCCTATGGAGGAATAAAAAAAAATAGAGTCATTCAACAAATGGAATCTGATAAATCCTTGGAATCAAATGGATTCTCCTCGCCCCCCCCCCCACTTTTACAAAATTGGAATACAATCAAATTCGATCTGGTCAGAATGGTGAGGTATGTCTAGAAATCGGCTCGCATGGGGGGGAACACTAATTCCTCTTTTCTATCTCTTGTTCTGAAATAGGTAAACCCATCCTCCTTTTCTAGATTCAGACCCATCTCTCTCTGTAATTTCTCCTATAATATTATCTCAAAATTCATAGCCAATATAATAAAATTGCTCCTTCTTAATCTCATATCCCCCAACCAGGGAGGATTTGTGGAAAAAAGACAAATTATTGATAACATTATCCTAGTGTAGGAAGTCATCCATTGAAGCAAAACTAGAGGATAAAAGGGCATGATCATCAAACTAGACATGACCAATAGTTTTTAAAGCATTAGGCATGACAACTTCCTCTTAGAAGTCCTAAAAAATAATGGTTTTTAGGAAAACTTTCCTAAATGGGTCTATTCTTTCTTCACTTCCCTGTGGATCACTCCCTTGTTAATGTCCACCCCACCCCCTTCTTCTATTCCTCTAGAGGATTTCTCCATGGTTACCCCCTTTCCCCTATGTTGTTCATTCTCATGGTTGAAGCTCTCAATATATTGTTGGAGCATGATAGAAAAAAAACTCATTCCTAGCATTAAAATTGCAAGGGGTGTTAAAAGGCTCAATCATTCTCAGTTTACTGACGACACCCTTCTTATCAATGCAGCCTCCACTTCCCTTGCCTCTAGATTTAAATTCATTATGGACCTATTCACTAATGCATCAAGGGGCCTGGTCAATAGTACAAAAACCCATATTTTCACATGGAATACCACTCCCAATCATACCCAAGCAATAGCTAGGATCCTCGGCTTTCCCTTTGACAAAAAATTGCAATCGTTTAAATACCTAGGAATTCCCCTGTGCCTCGAGCCTCTAATTTCAGTCGCATGGAAACCCACCTTGGACATACTCAAGTCCAAATTCACCCAATGGGGAGCACACTCGCTCAATATAGCTGACATAATAGTTCTTATCAACTATGTATTAAATTCCATGTCAATCTATCAGTTCTCATCAATTTTTTTCCCCTGCATCCTTTAACCTTTCTTTCGCCCAAGAAATTTGTTGATTCCTCTAGCAGGGAGGAAAATCAAACTCTAAAAATTTCATCTGGTTATTTGAAATTTTGTTTGAGCCCATAATATAATGGTGGGATTGGGATAAGGGATCCCTCTATTATCAATAAATCTCTCAGTGCCAATATCGTGTCGAGACTAGTCACTTCCCGTAAGGAGTGGTGGAAAATTATTTTAAATCAAAAATATTTCCTAGGACCCCACATAAGATGTCTCGATGATACCCTCCCCCCATTTGATTTCTCTCAAATTTGACATCTTATCCTCTCACCTGATCTATTCTGGGCCCCTAGAAATGGAAAAAAAATCAAAATCTTGCAGGACAACATAATGGGAATTCCCCCTCTTTCGGCCATGAAAGACCTTATTCCCTTGAAAAAATGGTTAGACCAGTAGAACAAGCTCACCTTGTTTGAAATATCTCTTTTGGATGAGAAGCTAGGAAGATGGATGGGTTGGAATTTCGGTGATATATCAGCCCCTTTGTAGCCCCTCTCCAATACCCTTCTCCTAAAACTACATGGATGTTCCCCCCTCCAACGATATTCTAGAGACACTAGAGGTTGGGGAAGACTCGGGTACATGGTCAGGAAAGGATATTAATTGGAATTTTTGCAAAATCATCTCCCCCCAAGATCCACCATATGGCAGGAAATATGGAACGCATATAGTCTCTCCAAAATAAGTATCTTATGTTGGACTCTCATGCATCGAAAAATCCTCATTGGAGAAAACTTGGAAAGTTGTGGCATCCAAGGCCCTACCAAGTGTGTGCTCTATTGTGTCGATTTAGATTATTCTATAAATATTTTCTTACCATTTCCTTTCTCCAAGGTTGTTTGGAGAATTATTGTGTAGGAACTTTTTTTAAGAATTCATTATCCCTCTTCACTGGAGCATCTTCTCTTTCTTTGACCCCAAGCCTACCTAGGCTCCTTTGAAGGAAATTCAATCTTCAAAAGAATCTGGTCGATTCTTCCAAAAACATTTTGCTGGACAATATGGTTAGCACGAAACAAAGGGGTATCCTAGGGAATTCAATGAAACCCTAAAATGGTGACATCAAAGTCAATTGGTCTTCTTTTGGAGCACTTCGACTCAAGAGGCCTTTGAAACACTTAGTCGGATTCTCTTGACCATTGGGAATTAAGTTGGATGTTGTGCTTACCTATCAAGGTAGCCACCACCCTCCCAACTCACCCTAGATCATTATGGAAGCTTCAACCCTCATCTCTTGATTTTTCCCAATGGTTACAAGATTGTTGTAATATCCTCGGCCACCCATGTCGGGGCATGCTACTCCAGAAAAAAAAAATTGTTCTCTGCTCAACTGTTAGGGTCCTAACCCACACATAGGTAGAACAATATATTTGAATGTAATAAAAGTCAATATTAATAAGGCCTTTCAATAAAATAGAATAAGTCGAATGTAAGAAGACCTAATAGAAGCTTCCACTTCTAGAAGGATCTTCCTCTGGATGCTTCTTTCGATAGACATATTTAGTATAAATAGGATTCGAGGGTATGAGAACCCTCTCTTGGATATTATTTTAATAGAGCTCTACTCGACTAGAGGTTGCCCCCTTGAAGAGGCCCATGAACATTTCTCTCAGAATCAAAGTTCTATTTTTGTTGTTATTCTTATATCATTTCAGTGTTATTGTGGTGACTGTTCTGGTTATATTGTTGTTATTTTTCCATTTCTAGCATTTTATTTATGTTCTGCATACTTTTTATATCTGGTATATTAAAAGTGGTATCAGAGAACTTTCCTTGGCAAAAATTGTGGGTTAAATTTTTTTTTAGGGTAGAGATGTATTCTGGTGTCTTTAAGCCACCTAGATCTGTCATTATGCGCATAAACCCCTGGTTGAGGGATTCATACATGCAGTAAATACAAGTGGTACTTAAGAACACATTTGTTGGCCACCCTTGTAACCCCTGTCGGTACCCCTTCTAGTGGTAGTGCATCAGACAACACATGTGTTCAGGATTGGCCTAGATTACCTGATGCCCTCTTTAGATAAACCGATTGGTCGCTTGACTGCTATAGTGCCACCGAGAATAGAACTAGGGAAGATACTCTCTAGTACCTGGGTAGTCGGGTAGTATGACTAAGGGTATGGTCTAGCCTCCTTATTTAGTGCCCTAAGATATTGGGACAAGTACTACTGTTGGACCCCTCATGTATATCAGAGAGCTATAGCACAAGGAAAACCCTTGTCTGTAGAACCCTTGAATACCTAACCCTTGGGGATAGAAACATAAACAAATTAAAATAGACAAGATCTATTGTCGCGCAACTATGTTCAAGTTTCCAAATCACTACAAATTTCTTCCTGGTTAAGCATTTGGGCATTTCATCACTACAGTATTCTTCAGACCAGAGTATAACTCTGCAGGTGAAAAATAAATAAATAAGTCTAGAAATTTTTGCACCATTATTTGAGACCTATTCCATTGGATTCATATCTTTGCCCTTATCACATTCATACATATCATTTTTCAGAAAAAAAAATAAAATTACCCCACCCGCCCCATTTCGTTTCCCTCATCAACATGGCCCATACCCACAGCCAAGACCTGGAAGCTCACTTCAATACCTTGCAATCTAATTTCACTGAGACCCAACAAGAAGTGAAACAACTCAATGCTAATGTTGTCGCCATCAATACAACCATGCAGTCCTCAATGGAGGAAATCAAACAAGACCTGACTACCCAGCTTGACTCTGTTGTTTTGATGCTCTGCACCGAGATGCATATCCCTACATATAATCCTTTATCTGACCCACCTTCAAATACTAAAGTTGAACATTCCTCTAACTTTCACCATCATCACTTTCAACGTGACCTACACCTTCCACAGGTGGATGTGACCAAATTTGATGGCTCGGATCCCACTGGTTCGGTAACCCAAATGGAACATTATTTCTCTTTATACGGTATTACAGATGACTTGGCCAAACTCTGGTATGGTGTTCTCCATCTAGATCAAGAACGTTAGCAATGGTGGAAATGGAGAAAAACTTCCCGTTAAGGGTATATTGCTTGGACACAATTTGTGGCAGACATTTATGAACACTTTGACACTGACACCAACCATTTGGGTCGTTTGACAAAGTTGAAACAATCAGGAACAGTGGAAGACTTTATAGTTTATTTTGAGCACCTAGATTTTCGGACAGAGGGCATGTCTGATGCCTTTTTCCGAGAGTGTTTTATCAGTGGCCTCAAGGATGAGATTTGGGCCCATGTCCACATGGCTCGGCCTCAAAGTTGGGTGGAGGCTACTAAAAGAGATAAAGAATCAAAACAAGTTGTATCTTCTCAAAACTGGAAACCTTCCTTTATCCCTCACACTAAACAAGTAAATCCCACTACTCCCTCTGCTCCACTAAAGATCCAAAAATTGACCAGGGCTGAAATGGTTGAACACCAAATCAAAGGCCTTTTTTATAATTGTGATGACAAATACTTCCTAGGCCACAAGTGTAAGGAACAAAATCTTTTTATGGCCATCTCGGAGGATATTTCGGAAGAGTATGTGGAAACCCCCCTTGTGTCTGAGTCACCTGAAACCACTAACATAACCCCTCCCTCGGACCCTCCCGAAGTAGAACCGGTCATTTCCCTCAATGCTCTCACTGTCTTCTCTTCTCCCCAAAACCTCAAGCTAATCAGTTACATCAAGCATAGGAAGGTCATCATTATGGTTGAAAGTGGAAGCACCCATAATTTTATTCATCACCGCATTAACCAAGAAAATCATTGCTACATCCATGTTGTCAATAATTTCCAAATCATGATTGCCAATGGTGGATCCATGAAATGTGGAGGGCGTGTTGAAAATGTGTGTCTCCAAATTGGTGACTACCACCTGAAATATCATATGTTTGCTATCAACATGGGTCGTTGTGACATTGTGTTGGGTGCAGACTGGCTAAGGACTTTGGGTCCCATTCTCATGGATTTTAAGGAATTAACCATGCAATTCGACCAGGAGGGCCAAAAATATAAGTTCCAAGGCATCACTGTCGGTTCACCTGAGATCATTAGTTCCAATCGCATGGAAAATCTACTCAAAAAAGTTCATTCTGGTATTATTTCCCAACTCCATGCCATACAACCAACAAAGACACCCTCAGTGCCGCAAGACCTCCAATCCATCCTTTCCAAACATCAAGTGGTATTTTCCACTCCCCAGGGACTCCCTTCTTCCCATGGTGTTCATGATCATTCCATTCCCCTTGTACCAAGAATCCTTTCTCCCAATATCTGTTTATATCGTCACCCCTTTTCCCAAAAAAATGAAATTGAGAAAATGGTCCAAGAACTCCTTAACACAGGTGTTATCCACCCTAGTATGAGCCCCTATTCTTCTCATGTGGTCATGGTCCTAAAGAAAGAAGGTTCTTGGTGAATGTGTCCTGACTTTCGTGCCCTCAACAAACTTACCATTAAAGACAAATTTCCCATTCCTGTCATTGATGACGTCTTGGATGAATTGAGTGGTGCCCAGTTATTTACTAAACTTGATCTTCGTTCTGGATACCACCAGATACGTATGAAAGAGGCAAACATTCCCAAGACTTCCTTTAGAACTCATGAGGGCCACTATGAGTTTTTGTTCATGCCCTTTGGTTTATGTAATGCCCCGTCCACCTTCCAAAGCCTCATGAATCATGTCTTTCATCCTTTTCTCCATCATTTTGTCTTAGTTTTCTTTGATGATATCCTCATCTATATAAAAACCTGGACAAACCATCTTGCCCATGTGGATCGAGTTCTCCATATACTCTCTCAGCACCAACTTTTCCTGAAATAGTGTAAATGTGCTTTTGGCGCCTCAGAAGTCGACTACTTGGGTCATCCGGTTGGCAAGGACGACGTCAGGGTGGATCCTAAAAATATTGAAGCTATGCAAGACTGGCCTCACCCAAAGACTCTCAAAATCTTGTGTGGATTTCTGGGCTTAATAGGTTATTATCACAAGTTTGTTAAGAATTATGGAAAGATTGTCGCACCTCTCACTGCACTCCTAAAAAAGAACTCTTTCACTTGGAATCCAGTCGCTGCTCATGCTTTTCAAACCTTGAAGATGGCCATGTGCACCACTCCAGTCCCGACCCTTCCTGATTTCACCAAGACCTTTGTCTTGGAATGTGATGCTTCAAGGAAAGGAATTGGTGTTGTCCTTATGCAAGAGGGTCAGGCTTTGGCCTTTACCAGCAAGAAAATGTTTGAAAGAAATCTAGGCAAATCAATCTATGAAAAAGAAATGTTGGCTATTCTGCATGTCGTTGATCTGTGGCACCCTTATCTATTGGGGAAACGCTTCCAAATTAAGATAGACCATCAAATCCTCAAGTATTTTCTGGAACAACGCATTTCCTCCTCGGAGCAACAAAAGTCGGTGACCAATCTCTTTGGATATGATTATGAGATCATTTACAAGAAAGGCAAAGACAATGTGGTTGCGGATGCACTTTCCCTAAAATATGAAGATCAAGGATCCCTTTTTCCTCTTTCCTTCATTCTACTAGATTGACTCCAAGTCGTTCGCCAGGAATGGCTACAAGATCCCAAAATTTCACAGTTGACCCAACAATTGCAGTCCAATGCTCCAGCTTCCCCAGGGTACTCTTAGCTCCATGATGAGCTTCGATACAAAGTTTATTTGTATTTAAGTAAACAATCAAAACTTAAATCCATGGTACTTTCTGAGCTTCATGCTACACCCACAATTGGGCACTCTGGGTTTACCAAAACCTATGACAGGGTCAAACACTCTTTTTTTTGGGATGGCATGAAACAATACATTCAGAATTTTTTCACTGAATGTGAGGTGTGTCAACACAACAAGGGCGAAACAGTCAAATCTCTGAGCACATGACAACCACTTACGATTCCACCTGCTATTTGGAGGGATATCTCTATGGATTTTATTTCAGGCTTACCCAAATCGAGAAATAAATCATTCATCATGGTGGTTGTTGATCGCCTTACTAAGTATGCTCATTTTTGTGCTCTTCGACACGCATTTACAGCATCCACGGTGGCTCAACTTTTCATGGATCAGGTTTTCAAGCTTCATGGCATGCCGCATTCTATTTTTTTTATCGCGACCCAACTTTCACCAGCAATTTTTGGCAAGAACTGTTCAAGATACAAGGCACCCAATTGCATCACAGCACATCTTATCATCCCCAGACTGATGGTCAAACGGAAGTTGTCAACAAGTGTTTGGAAACATATTTGAGGTGTTTTTCCTCGGAAAAGAAGAATCAATGGGCTCAATGGTTACCCCTAGCTGAATGGTGGTACAACACTTCATACCATATAGCTACACGCATGACTCCTTTTGAAGCAGTATATGGAAAAAATCCACCTTTAGATCTCTCATACTTACCGGGCATCTCGAAGGTCCAGGCGGTTGACCAAATTCTTACAGTTTGAGAGGCTATTCTCCATACCCTCAAAGAGAATGTGTTCATGGCACAAAATTTCATGAAGCAACAAGCAGATCAAGGTCACTCTGAACGTCAATTTGCAGAAGGGGATCAGGTGTTTCTTCGACTGCAACCTTACAAGAAAAATTCACTCAAGGTCAAGCATTGTCAAAAGCTAGCGCCCAAATTTTATGGTCCTTATACCATTCTCAAGCGTGTGGGACAGGTGGCCTACCAATTATCTTTTCCCAATCATTCTAAGCTACATCCTGTTTTTCATGTTTCATGCTTAAAGAAGGTGATTGGAACTAAGTTCCAAATTCAAACCAACCTTCCCGAGTTAGTCGAAGAAGGATCAATTTGGATACATCCACAAGCAGTTTTGGACCAGCGTGAGCGTTGCCTGCGTCAGAGAACCATCAAGGAAGTGTTAGTCCAGTGGAAAGATACAACTCCAGCAGATGGCACTTGGGAACCAACTACCATTCTGCAGGAATTTCCACATCTCAAGCCTTGAGGACAAGGTTGTTTTTAAGGGGGCAGACATGTTAGGGTCCTAACCCGCACATAGGTAGAACAATATATTTGGATGTAATAAAGGTAAATATTAATAAGGCCTTTCAATAAAATAGACTAATTCGAATGTAAGAAGACCTAATAGAAGCTTCCGCTTCTAGAAGGATCTTCCTCTAGATGCTTCTTTTGATAGACATATTTAGTATAAATAGGAGTCGAGGGTATGAGAATCATGGCTTGGATATTATTGTAATAGAGCTCTTCTCGACTAGAGGTTGCCCCCTCGAAGAGGCCCGTGAACATTGCTCTCAAAATCAAAGTGTTATTTATGTTTTTATTCTTATATCATTTCAGTGTTATTGTGGTGATTATTCTGGTTATATTGTTGTTATTCTGCCATTTCTAGCATTTTATTTATGTTTTGCATATTTTTTATATCTGGTATATTACATCAACATAATGTAACATACCCATCATCCAACTGAGCTATGCCACATAAATTTTTCGAGTTGCATGCAATTAAAACATATACACACAGAACTCTTGCGTAAATTTATATATAAAATGTAAGCAGACAAATAAATTATGTAAATGCACGGATTCATACAGAAATAACAGTAAACATATACATGCAGCATATATAGGAAATACCCATAAAAATAAACACAGTTATAACCACACATATGATAACCCATAAAAATAAGCACATAAATAATAATGCAGCATGTAAATTTATCGCACAATTGACACTTATATTGGTAAGAGTGTCACCAACTATGTGCAGACCTTCCACGAACCTCCCATCCTTATACCACACTGCTCTTCACTTTCAGCAGTGGGTCACCCCTGAGCTGGGACTAAACTCCACCCGGGTAAAGCGATTCCTAACCAGGGTAATGGTTCATAGACAACATGAAAGACTCCTTCACATGTGCCAACTCAAACTAACATCATGTAGTCCCTCAGTCCCCACATGCTTGTCCCACCCCAGGAAGTGTGCCCCTTCTCTTCTCAACAATCCTTCATCTACCCCACTTCCTTTCCGAGCTTCAGCAACAAGCCAGACAGGAAGTCTCAAAGCCTTGTAGCTGCAGTTTAGCACCTTCAGGAAATCAATTCCCAGAAATTCCCAAAGCCAGAGAGAAATTGCTCACGGTCCTGACAACCTGCCTCTTCAATATCCCACGGGCCTAACAACCCACTTATTCTGTCCATCTCCCCAGCTAACCAGGTACAAAAATAGATATGGTTATGGATACAGGTTCAGGTACAGTGATAGGAAGGTACATAGTATAACTCAATGAGTGTGTGAATAATCATCGAATGGTTGAATGATGGAAGGAATGTGATGGGAAATGAACTAAGTCCAAACTATATGTCTGCATGTCCCCAACTTGACACATGTCATGTTGGGAGCTACTTTAGCCCACTTGTCCCCAACTTTAGAACTTAGGATAAAATAATTATCCATACTTTATGATTTAAGAAATATTAATATAATATTCCTTTTTGGCTTAAGCTCCCTAGCTTAGCCCCTTTTCCTTAACTTTTATCCCCCCTTTCCCCATATAGTGGAGTTTAGTCCCCCATACTCTTTTATTGTGGTTGGTCTGTGCACAGTGATGTATTTTATATTAATGATATGACATATACAAAAATAGGCTCACTGGCCTTTAACATCTAGGTTCTCCAGCCTATTCATCACAAAATTGGCTTACCAGCCTATAAAACATAGCATATACACAAAGGCTCCCTGGCCTCAAAATCGCATGCACTTAAGTTGTTGTGCACAGTATCCAGGAATGTGCACACTTCATCATTTTACTGCGCAGTACATGCGCACACTATACCATGGATGGTGCATACAAAAATGATATCAAACAGCTCACCAACTTAAGTACATTTGCGTTTACATTTACAACTGGGTTCGACCTAGGGATATTACAATTGCAATCACTTCACCCTTTGGTGTGATGGAGCCTCCAAAGGAAAAAATAGGGAGACATGTGCAGGCGGGGTTCTGTATGGACCTAAAGGGAATATTATGTCCACTTACTCGTGGAATTTTGGATTCGCCACTAATAACCAAGCTTAAGCATATGCTCTCCTACAAGGATTGTCAATCGTCGAGGCTAGAAACATCATAATCCTTTCAGTCATGGGGGACTCCAAAAACACTATAATACACCTCTGGTTATCTACTCTCCAAGTGGACATGAGTCTCTACTCAATATTCAGGCATATTCAAGGTATTCTCAAGTAATTTAGTCATGTTTTTCCATGGTGTTGAGGAAAAGATATGAAATGATCTTACTCAAGCATTTTCACACCTTGCTTGGCTAAAGCAAGATAGACTGGAATATCACCCTATGTTTATAGCCATCAAAAAATGTTAACCTAATTCACAGGTATTGTTTACAAGTGCTTAGGCTGTTTTTTTTGTAAATAAAAGCTTGCTGAAAAATTCATTATTTATGTGATTTTATGAAAATAACAGATGTTGAAATAAATATAGAGACAAAAGTAAATATACCAAGTCAATAATCAGAAAATATGAGGCATAAATCAATCATTTATTTCATTCCAATTCATCAAAGAATCGTTCTTTTTACAAAATTTCCTGAGGAAGTTTTGGACCAAAGTCAAACTTATACGTCCCCAATGAAACATACAAAAGGACTTCTGGCAGAAAGTAAAAATCTAAACTTTAAAATTTGGATCAGCTTGCCACAGATTGTTTCCCACTTGACTCTACAAAATAGCCTTTGCCAATCATGAAATTTAATTCACAAAAATACAAGTCTACACATACTATCAAAGATAGATCAACACCTTTGAAAAACAAGTGTCTGAATGATGTAATTCAGCCCTGAATCTTGTTGTCTACAATAAGACCCTACTATCATAAAAAATATTCTAATGAATTAAGGAATGAGTGAAAACAGAATTATCTCAACAACAACTCAAAGAGCAAACCTTAGTATGTTTCTCCTTCTATTCTCCTCGTGTTCCTCCCTTTCCTTTTGTGTTTAAGAAAATTAGAATTGGTTGAAGTAGTTGAACTAGTTCCTTAGTTAAGTTAACTAAAACTCAACCAGCTTTTTAGTTATGGGGGGGAAGTAATAAAATCATAATGAGGGTTTTAAATAAATAATAACTAGTAGGTGGGACCCTTTGTGACTCCCTTTAGTTCTCTAACAATGATAACACAACTAGTTAAGCAAACAAAACATCCCTCCTTGTGACTCCCATCATCATTCTCATATTTTGACAATTTATATCAATGATAATTGAAATTATTTCCAAAAATATATTA
>ML813692.1:75318-98492 GCA_009831015.1 Picea engelmannii
TTGTTCTTAAGGGGGGATGTTAGGATATTTAGACACTTAGGAGTTAGTTAAGATCTACTTGGTATAATATGTCGTTAGGTAAAAGTGTGTTTCTTTAGTATGCATTAGTATTCATTTGTAGTTAGGAAATCCGACGGTCACGATATGTTCCCGACATAGAGTGATCCGACGGTTCATACTCTCCTCGGTCTTAACGGCCATTGATCCGTGGCTTAACACTCAATTGGTCCATGATCTCTATTTAAAGAACATGGAGGGTCATTTGCCGATGATCGATTGTGAGAAACTCTCTTGTAAAATCTCTCTGTAATCTTTTTCTTTGCATTAATAAACTGCTCCAAATGGCCGCGTTGGTTGGGGCCGTGGATGTTTCCCCATAGGGGTTTTACCACGTGAAAACATCGGTGTGTTGATCTTTGATCTGGTTATGTGAGTGGTTACTGAAGGTGTTTGTCCTCTGTTGGAATACCTGTGTTGTCGAACAGGTTGAACACCAAATCAAAGGCCTTTTTTATAATTGTGATGACAAATACTTCCTAGGCCACAAGTGTAAGGAACAAAATCTTTTTATGGCCATCTCGGAGGATATTTCGGAAGAGTATGTGGAAACCCCCCTTGTGTCTGATTCACCTGAAACCACTAACATAACCCCTCCCTCGGACCCTCCCGAAGTAGAACCGGTCATTTCCCTCAATGCTCTCACTGTCTTCTCTTCTCCCCAAAACCTCAAACTAATCAATTACATCAAGCACAGGAAGGTCATCATTATGGTTGAAAGTGGAAGCACCCATAATTTTATTCATCACTGCATTAACCAAGAAAATCATTGCTACATCCATGTTGTCAATAATTTCCAAATCATGATTGCCAATGGTGGATCCATGAAATGTGGAGGGCGTTGTGAAAATGTGTGTCTCCAAATTGGTGACTACCACCTGAAATATCATATGTTTGCTATCAACATGGGCAGTTGTGACATTGTGTTGGGTGCAGACTGGCTAAGGACTTTGGGTCCCATTCTCATGGATTTTAAGGAATTAACCATGCAATTCGACCAGGAGGGCCAAAAATATAAGTTCCAAGGCATCACTGTCAGTTCACCTGAGATCATTAGTTCCAATCGCATGGAAAATCTACTCAAAAAAGTTCATTCTGGTATTATTTCCCAACTCCATGCCATACAACCAACAAAGACACCCTCGGTGCCGCAAGACCTCCAATCCATCCTTTCCAAACATCAAGTGGTATTTTCCACTCCCCAGGGACTCCCTTCTTCCCATGGTGTTCATGATCATTCCATTCCCCTTGTACCAAGAATCCTTTCTCCCAATATCTGTCTATATCGTCACCCCTTTTCCCAAAAAAATGAAATTGAGAAAATGGTCCAAGAACTCCTTAACACAGGTGTTATCCACCCTAGTATGAGCCCCTATTCTTCTCATGTGGTCATGGTCCTAAAGAAAGAAGGTTCTTGGTGAATGTGTCCTGACTTTCGTGCCCTCAACAAACTTACCATTAAAGACAAATTTCCCATTCCTGTCATTGATGACGTCTTGGATGAATTGAGTGGTGCCCAGTTATTTACTAAACTTGATCTTCGTTCTGGATACCACCAGATACGTATGAAAGAGGCAAACATTCCCAAGACTTCCTTTAGAACTCATGAGGGCCACTATGAGTTTTTGTTCATGCCCTTTGGTTTATGTAATGCCCCGTCCACCTTCCAAAGCCTCATGAATCATGTCTTTCATCCTTTTCTCCATCATTTTGTCTTAGTTTTCTTTGATGATATCCTCATCTATATAAAAACCTGGACAAACCATCTTGCCCATGTGGATCGAGTTCTCCATATACTCTCTCAGCACCAACTTTTCCTGAAATAGTGTAAATGTGCTTTTGGCGCCTCAGAAGTCGACTACTTGGGTCATCCGGTTGGCAAGGACGACGTCAGGGTGGATCCTAAAAATATTGAAGCTATGCAAGACTGGCCTCACCCAAAGACTCTCAAAATCTTGTGTGGATTTCTGGGCTTAATAGGTTATTATCACAAGTTTGTTAAGAATTATGGAAAGATTGTCGCACCTCTCACTGCACTCCTAAAAAAGAACTCTTTCACTTGGAATCCAGTCGCTGCTCATGCTTTTCAAACCTTGAAGATGGCCATGTGCACCACTCCAGTCCCGACCCTTCCTGATTTCACCAAGACCTTTGTCTTGGAATGTGATGCTTCAAGGAAAGGAATTGGTGTTGTCCTTATGCAAGAGGGTCAGGCTTTGGCCTTTACCAGCAAGAAAATGTTTGAAAGAAATCTAGGCAAATCAATCTATGAAAAAGAAATGTTGGCTATTCTGCATGTCGTTGATCTGTGGCACCCTTATCTATTGGGGAAACGCTTCCAAATTAAGATAGACCATCAAATCCTCAAGTATTTTCTGGAACAACGCATTTCCTCCTCGGAGCAACAAAAGTCGGTGACCAATCTCTTTGGATATGATTATGAGATCATTTACAAGAAAGGCAAAGACAATGTGGTTGCGGATGCACTTTCCCTAAAATATGAAGATCAAGGATCCCTTTTTCCTCTTTCCTTCATTCTACTAGATTGACTCCAAGTCGTTCGCCAGGAATGGCTACAAGATCCCAAAATTTCACAGTTGACCCAACAATTGCAGTCCAATGCTCCAGCTTCCCCAGGGTACTCTTAGCTCCATGATGAGCTTCGATACAAAGTTTATTTGTATTTAAGTAAACAATCAAAACTTAAATCCATGGTACTTTCTGAGCTTCATGCTACACCCACAATTGGGCACTCTGGGTTTACCAAAACCTATGACAGGGTCAAACACTCTTTTTTTTGGGATGGCATGAAACAATACATTCAGAATTTTTTCACTGAATGTGAGGTGTGTCAACACAACAAGGGCGAAACAGTCAAATCTCTGAGCACATGACAACCACTTACGATTCCACCTGCTATTTGGAGGGATATCTCTATGGATTTTATTTCAGGCTTACCCAAATCGAGAAATAAATCATTCATCATGGTGGTTGTTGATCGCCTTACTAAGTATGCTCATTTTTGTGCTCTTCGACACGCATTTACAGCATCCACGGTGGCTCAACTTTTCATGGATCAGGTTTTCAAGCTTCATGGCATGCCGCATTCTATTTTTTTTATCGCGACCCAACTTTCACCAGCAATTTTTGGCAAGAACTGTTCAAGATACAAGGCACCCAATTGCATCACAGCACATCTTATCATCCCCAGACTGATGGTCAAACGGAAGTTGTCAACAAGTGTTTGGAAACATATTTGAGGTGTTTTTCCTCGGAAAAGAAGAATCAATGGGCTCAATGGTTACCCCTAGCTGAATGGTGGTACAACACTTCATACCATATAGCTACACGCATGACTCCTTTTGAAGCAGTATATGGAAAAAATCCACCTTTAGATCTCTCATACTTACCGGGCATCTCGAAGGTCCAGGCGGTTGACCAAATTCTTACAGTTTGAGAGGCTATTCTCCATACCCTCAAAGAGAATGTGTTCATGGCACAAAATTTCATGAAGCAACAAGCAGATCAAGGTCACTCTGAACGTCAATTTGCAGAAGGGGATCAGGTGTTTCTTCGACTGCAACCTTACAAGAAAAATTCACTCAAGGTCAAGCATTGTCAAAAGCTAGCGCCCAAATTTTATGGTCCTTATACCATTCTCAAGCGTGTGGGACAGGTGGCCTACCAATTATCTTTTCCCAATCATTCTAAGCTACATCCTGTTTTTCATGTTTCATGCTTAAAGAAGGTGATTGGAACTAAGTTCCAAATTCAAACCAACCTTCCCGAGTTAGTCGAAGAAGGATCAATTTGGATACATCCACAAGCAGTTTTGGACCAGCGTGAGCGTTGCCTGCGTCAGAGAACCATCAAGGAAGTGTTAGTCCAGTGGAAAGATACAACTCCAGCAGATGGCACTTGGGAACCAACTACCATTCTGCAGGAATTTCCACATCTCAAGCCTTGAGGACAAGGTTGTTTTTAAGGGGGCAGACATGTTAGGGTCCTAACCCGCACATAGGTAGAACAATATATTTGGATGTAATAAAGGTAAATATTAATAAGGCCTTTCAATAAAATAGACTAATTCGAATGTAAGAAGACCTAATAGAAGCTTCCGCTTCTAGAAGGATCTTCCTCTAGATGCTTCTTTTGATAGACATATTTAGTATAAATAGGAGTCGAGGGTATGAGAATCATGGCTTGGATATTATTGTAATAGAGCTCTTCTCGACTAGAGGTTGCCCCCTCGAAGAGGCCCGTGAACATTGCTCTCAAAATCAAAGTGTTATTTATGTTTTTATTCTTATATCATTTCAGTGTTATTGTGGTGATTATTCTGGTTATATTGTTGTTATTCTGCCATTTCTAGCATTTTATTTATGTTTTGCATATTTTTTATATCTGGTATATTACATCAACATAATGTAACATACCCATCATCCAACTGAGCTATGCCACATAAATTTTTCGAGTTGCATGCAATTAAAACATATACACACAGAACTCTTGCGTAAATTTATATATAAAATGTAAGCAGACAAATAAATTATGTAAATGCACGGATTCATACAGAAATAACAGTAAACATATACATGCAGCATATATAGGAAATACCCATAAAAATAAACACAGTTATAACCACACATATGATAACCCATAAAAATAAGCACATAAATAATAATGCAGCATGTAAATTTATCGCACAATTGACACTTATATTGGTAAGAGTGTCACCAACTATGTGCAGACCTTCCACGAACCTCCCATCCTTATACCACACTGCTCTTCACTTTCAGCAGTGGGTCACCCCTGAGCTGGGACTAAACTCCACCCGGGTAAAGCGATTCCTAACCAGGGTAATGGTTCATAGACAACATGAAAGACTCCTTCACATGTGCCAACTCAAACTAACATCATGTAGTCCCTCAGTCCCCACATGCTTGTCCCACCCCAGGAAGTGTGCCCCTTCTCTTCTCAACAATCCTTCATCTACCCCACTTCCTTTCCGAGCTTCAGCAACAAGCCAGACAGGAAGTCTCAAAGCCTTGTAGCTGCAGTTTAGCACCTTCAGGAAATCAATTCCCAGAAATTCCCAAAGCCAGAGAGAAATTGCTCACGGTCCTGACAACCTGCCTCTTCAATATCCCACGGGCCTAACAACCCACTTATTCTGTCCATCTCCCCAGCTAACCAGGTACAAAAATAGATATGGTTATGGATACAGGTTCAGGTACAGTGATAGGAAGGTACATAGTATAACTCAATGAGTGTGTGAATAATCATCGAATGGTTGAATGATGGAAGGAATGTGATGGGAAATGAACTAAGTCCAAACTATATGTCTGCATGTCCCCAACTTGACACATGTCATGTTGGGAGCTACTTTAGCCCACTTGTCCCCAACTTTAGAACTTAGGATAAAATAATTATCCATACTTTATGATTTAAGAAATATTAATATAATATTCCTTTTTGGCTTAAGCTCCCTAGCTTAGCCCCTTTTCCTTAACTTTTATCCCCCCTTTCCCCATATAGTGGAGTTTAGTCCCCCATACTCTTTTATTGTGGTTGGTCTGTGCACAGTGATGTATTTTATATTAATGATATGACATATACAAAAATAGGCTCACTGGCCTTTAACATCTAGGTTCTCCAGCCTATTCATCACAAAATTGGCTTACCAGCCTATAAAACATAGCATATACACAAAGGCTCCCTGGCCTCAAAATCGCATGCACTTAAGTTGTTGTGCACAGTATCCAGGAATGTGCACACTTCATCATTTTACTGCGCAGTACATGCGCACACTATACCATGGATGGTGCATACAAAAATGATATCAAACAGCTCACCAACTTAAGTACATTTGCGTTTACATTTACAACTGGGTTCGACCTAGGGATATTACAATTGCAATCACTTCACCCTTTGGTGTGATGGAGCCTCCAAAGGAAAAAATAGGGAGACATGTGCAGGCGGGGTTCTGTATGGACCTAAAGGGAATATTATGTCCACTTACTCGTGGAATTTTGGATTCGCCACTAATAACCAAGCTTAAGCATATGCTCTCCTACAAGGATTGTCAATCGTCGAGGCTAGAAACATCATAATCCTTTCAGTCATGGGGGACTCCAAAAACACTATAATACACCTCTGGTTATCTACTCTCCAAGTGGACATGAGTCTCTACTCAATATTCAGGCATATTCAAGGTATTCTCAAGTAATTTAGTCATGTTTTTCCATGGTGTTGAGGAAAAGATATGAAATGATCTTACTCAAGCATTTTCACACCTTGCTTGGCTAAAGCAAGATAGACTGGAATATCACCCTATGTTTATAGCCATCAAAAAATGTTAACCTAATTCACAGGTATTGTTTACAAGTGCTTAGGCTGTTTTTTTTGTAAATAAAAGCTTGCTGAAAAATTCATTATTTATGTGATTTTATGAAAATAACAGATGTTGAAATAAATATAGAGACAAAAGTAAATATACCAAGTCAATAATCAGAAAATATGAGGCATAAATCAATCATTTATTTCATTCCAATTCATCAAAGAATCGTTCTTTTTACAAAATTTCCTGAGGAAGTTTTGGACCAAAGTCAAACTTATACGTCCCCAATGAAACATACAAAAGGACTTCTGGCAGAAAGTAAAAATCTAAACTTTAAAATTTGGATCAGCTTGCCACAGATTGTTTCCCACTTGACTCTACAAAATAGCCTTTGCCAATCATGAAATTTAATTCACAAAAATACAAGTCTACACATACTATCAAAGATAGATCAACACCTTTGAAAAACAAGTGTCTGAATGATGTAATTCAGCCCTGAATCTTGTTGTCTACAATAAGACCCTACTATCATAAAAAATATTCTAATGAATTAAGGAATGAGTGAAAACAGAATTATCTCAACAACAACTCAAAGAGCAAACCTTAGTATGTTTCTCCTTCTATTCTCCTCGTGTTCCTCCCTTTCCTTTTGTGTTTAAGAAAATTAGAATTGGTTGAAGTAGTTGAACTAGTTCCTTAGTTAAGTTAACTAAAACTCAACCAGCTTTTTAGTTATGGGGGGGAAGTAATAAAATCATAATGAGGGTTTTAAATAAATAATAACTAGTAGGTGGGACCCTTTGTGACTCCCTTTAGTTCTCTAACAATGATAACACAACTAGTTAAGCAAACAAAACATCCCTCCTTGTGACTCCCATCATCATTCTCATATTTTGACAATTTATATCAATGATAATTGAAATTATTTCCAAAAATATATTASCCATATATCCAAAAAATAGTGTGTTGTCCAAAATTTCATAAGTCAATTGTTCTCAACAATAAATAAATAAAATCCATATTTTCCACTCTGGGAGGCAATCTTTCCCTTTTTRATGTTGTCACCTTTTGATCTCTATGAATTTGCCTTAGGTTGTGTGGAGCCTTTAGGCCTAATATCATTGATCACATGAGAGAAATCATRTCTCAAATGCATGYAGGAGGACACGGATTTATCAGAGTCATTTGAGGGTGAGGAAGGGGTAGTTGTGGCTTTTCCTTTGTCATGAACATGGTGGGCCTCRGTTTTCAACCTTTTGCTTGCATGGGAAGACTGAATTGGTGAGTGGACAGGGGCAGCTTGGACAATTTGATTGATAGGTGGGGGAGTAGGTAGAGACAGGTTAGGCCAGCCACGATGTTGGGAGATTGCCATGTGGATAATATCTTGTCATCCGTCATTTTTGGGAACTTCAGGTTGCAGTGAGACATGAGGAGGCACGGGGATACCAGGGACCTATGGGGCTTGGAAGGGAGGCCTTTTAGGCCTAGGTTCGACCACTCCTTGCCCAATCCAGTTAAAAAACCCAGCTTAAAATAGTTGGCCTAACTCTTGTGAATATGCATCAAAGTGTATACAGAATATTGGCTTTTTAGGGCCCCTATTCCAATTACCTCTTCCTCGCTTACCCCTGTCATGGCTACCTCTACTGAAAAATCTCATTCATGTATGCATAAATGATTAGCAAATAGTTTATTTAACAACCATACATGACAACTCTTTTAAAATATGAAATAAAATTTGGCTCAGCAACATATCAGACTCATGCAATCCAATCCATACAATCATTTAATAGTCGTTAATGAGTAGGGGGTGAATAAGGATTTTGGGATAGTGAGGGGTTGTATTCAGTGAAATATGTTAATATGAGGGGGGAAAGATCACAATTATTTCTCACAGACATAAAACTATCAACTGTATCATAAACCAAAAGAATATATCACTTTAATTCATCCATGTGGTCCCTTAACTGTCATAATACAGAACTTATCTTAACTATAATTAAATTTTAGGAATAGGGAGTGGATAGTGAATGTGGGAAGGCGAGGGGAATTGTAGTGAGAGAAAAGTGAAATAATGGTAGGGAAAAAAAATGAATATTGTTCGAAAAACCAATTAAGTAATCCAAAAAAACAGTTATGTATTCAATACAACTATTCCAGCACTAATTAAACAATTACTGTGTGTTTAAAACTTGTTCACTGTCCACATTCAATTTCCTTAAAATCTTTCAATTAACATAGAATAATCATACTCAGAATCCTCATGACTTCACCCATCTTGTTAAAAGACTTTCGTTTCTTTTTAATTTACTTCCCTTTCATATTTAAAACAAAGTCCAAGGAACACACATTCATTTGTTTTAACTCTGTTCAGCATAAAAAAACACCACTTCCCATAAATTAATTTCTCAAATCAAACATAGACACAAGAACTTTTAAAACATGTCTGATTCCATTCCTTTAACCAATTTAACAATTAAATTGCAATGAAACCATACTACTAAAAAAAACCGTGCTCATCTCTGATGGTGAAATAAAACGATATCATGCACGATATCCATAAATCATACACAGTAGACAACTAAGCCACAATTATCAACTTTTCAAGTTGCAATAATCTCGATCGGGAAAATTAAACACATAGCAACAACAACCACCACTCCAATATTTACCATGTTGTAGGAACACACAGACCAACGCATAACCCAAAGAGGCATCTATGTGACTGTACATATTCAATTACTCTCAATCAAACCATTAAAACAATGTTGAGTTGTCAATTCAACTGTCATAATAAAAGAATGCAACGACTATATACCAATTATCATTTCCGATTACAACTAGGTAATCAACTCGATCAAACAGATTCAAGACAATAATCAAATCCATTGTCAACTCTACTCAACCAAATCATGACAATCAACAAGATACTCGATCGGGTGTAACTGGTTCAATTTATCAAAATCAGGCTTTGTAACTAATGAAAAAATAACCAAGGGTTTGCTTGGTGGAACCAAACATAGGGAGACTCGAGGTCGACCTTATCGACAGTAGGTGAGAGACCCTTCGAGACAAGCATGGTGGAACCGCAAACTTATAACCCTTAGCTTGTATGATAGGGTGACAGTTTGACCCCAGGTAGGAGAGGCTATGAAGCAGAGGAGCAAAGGTTTCTTACTGGCCAATAACCAACACCGAGAACACATAGGGGCTTAACCCTCATGGTTTTCCCCAAAATTTGAATAATGCTGATATAAATGTAGAGTCTGGGTACTATCAATCAACCCTAAAGCAATTTTCTTGGCATAATAACCACCCATAACCAACTATACAGATACCAATAACATAAAATGAGCCCTCGACCAGGTAGGAAATGATATGCAGTGACCAAAAGGTAGTTCAAATCATACACAGCAACCCCATAACACCAAATACAACTGGGTGTGGCTACAATGACTATGAGGAGACGACCAGCAACACCAAACATAATGAAACCCTCCAAAAAAACCCATAAATACAACAGAGAGCCATCATAGCTTCCACCACATAGAACATCCAATGAAATCGTGACTTCAACCATCAATTTTTCCATTTGCAACGAATAACACACAATCGTTCCATAGAAAACACCATTCGTTTACATAGTTTCCAGCCTCAAGAAAACAAAGACCAATACATCACCGAGCCAACGTTCATTTCATATGCAGAGTGAATGCATGGATGGGTGAATAAAAGCATACCTGTAACCAATTGGCCTTAAAAATGTGAGCTTGGTCGAGCAGTTTCTTCCACGCCTGAATCTCGGAGCTTAACCATAGAAAAAAACAAATGAACAATACCATGCTAGGGTGACGTCCAATGGGAGAAGTATGGAGTGACGTGCTTTTATTGCACGTCGCTTCCATCCTCCCTCTCATTCAATTATGTAGTACACGACAACCAGCCCACCATTAATCCATGCATCGAAACTTCCATACCTTGCTTTCCAATTGCGCCACCCGATCCATATTAACCATTGCCCAAAACCATACTATAACATATATCACATGTGCCTCATATAACTCATAAAATCGCATAGCCACTAACATTCCTAGTTACGACTAACATCATTTTCTTTTAACTTCATTTGCATATAGTATAGCATAGTTCTCTTTTCTTGGATTTATTCCATATTTATTTTTTCTCTTGTTATAACTAACATGTGTCTTGTGCAGGTGTAACAGGTAATAAATCATGGCGCCAATAGCAATGTAATAACAATGAATATAAGCCATGCATACATGGAATTTAGAGCTTAGAGTAATGAAACCAACACATAAAATTCATTATCCATCTGCCATTATGACGTAAAACAAAACCAATATTTCATCATCAATCATGTAGAACCTTGTAAGCAGTGTCGAACAACAGCATAAATGTGTAACAAGAAACTTATCTTATCCTCCTGTCTACAAGGGGGTCCAACCTACTAGTATTATATATTGTTAGCATAGTTAAAATAATAGGCTTTAGAAATACTTTGCGGGCAAAAATCCTCGTTGCGATTTTTATCGTCAACACATGGCACATCAAATGGGGTTTGAACTCGGTGACAGACCATTTTTCCAACCATGATGTCAAGGGAGAAGTCAGTTCTCTTATTGTTGATGCAAGATCCAGCACTAGCCTCATTCCCTAGCCCCCTCCTCACATGACTTGGGCATATGACCTTGTTTTTTTGGTTTGGTAGGCTCCTCCCCTTTGTTTGGCCCTCCTCCTCTCTATCACTTGTCTTTCCTCATGTCATGCCTCTTCTTGAGCTTATTTCTCCTAGTAGCACCCCCTGTATCCCTATCATATCCCCCCCCTTCTTGTCTCTCCCTTCGACTCCTTGTTGGCCTCCCCCCTTTTCCATCTACCTCGAATTTTAGGTGTGCACCCTCGCATGGATGGAACCTCCCAATTCCATCATTCATCCCATTAATTTGGACCCCTTTCCTGCTCGTTTCGTCCTCCCTCTCATTTTCCTATGTGCAGCCAACTTCTCTCATGTCTGCAAAAAGCCTCCATGGGGGTTGATAGTTCTCATGTTCCCTTTGGGCTTCCACTTTCATCTTCATAGTTTTCCCCCTGGGGTAAATATTCCAAGCCCCAGCTTGCTCAAATTCAGTCGTCACTTCTTCAAATGGTGCAGGACAAATGGTTTTCAGTGCCTAGTCCTATAGTACGAGGACATGCACTCCTCTCCCAATTTTGTCATGACGGGATTTATTACCAATTTTGGCATAGGCACTCAGTATTGTGGCCAAATTTTTCTCTGTTGATGGTGGCATAGCTAGAATTTCATCTTCAGCATGGAATTTAGGCGTTCTGGATTGAATTCACGCTTGGTCCAATTGGAGTAGGAGATCAAAGACCTATAAACCTTGGTAGTTTCCATACAAGAGTGGGTGGGCACCTTGTCATCTTAGGTGTTGGTGATGTTATAACTCTCAGTATACTATAGAAAATCCTTCCAATATCTCCATGATGAGGTCAAATCCCTTCACATCCATTTGAAGATATCAAGAATTAGCTAACCTTCTAGGGACAATATGAAATTGCACCAGATAGCTCCAAATCTACTAACTCCAGTCCATGTCTGCATCAGAATCTATATCTCAATGCCCTGACCCTCTCGAAAGACTAGAAAGAATACATGGACGAAGTTGAATACATGGATAGGTCCCCATCTTGATTATTTTGGTATGCACTCCCGATTTTGGTTTTGTTTAGGTATATTATAGAGGGTATACCCTGATAGAATTTTTTCCTTGTGGGGTTATCATAACCCTGATTTAAATTATAACCTTACAACCCAGACTAATATGGTTTCATTTATGGTTGCTTCTCCCCCATGCTGGGGTGTTTTGGACTATGTGTGTATCCATGTTTCTTTTGTTGCAGTCTTTTATATAATATATTCACCAGTTTTATTAAAAACAAATTATTATCCTTATCCCACTACTTCATTAATGAAATGGGATCATTCACATTGAAGCTGTATCTAGAAAATTTTCGCTTGTTCTACTAAAAATAAATTTATTGAGGTTACTCATCCATATCTCTAGATATTGCAATATTATGCTGCAAAAAACACTCCAGAAAGACCAAAAGAAACTTGGGCCTATATCTTTCTACCATTGAGGGATATTTATTCTATGACTAGAATCTTGGAGTGGAGCATATAAAGAAGTGAAGGACCCTTCCTTGAGATAACTTTGGATCCCATATATTTCAATTATATTAAGGTGTTGTTGTGAGTCTCTTATTTCAACTTATAAGGAAATGTTTCAAGTTATTTATAATTTCATATGATTTTGATATGTGAATGCATGTTATCTAAAGTTATTATTTTTAGCATGATATAGGATAGGGAATGGAACACTTTCTTAGTCTTTTCACCTTTTTTTCCATTTTATCTACTACTTAGAAAACACAACCACTAAGTAGGTATTTTTGGTACACATAAGCAACAAAACACCATCAACACCTAGGGATTACTCTAACTCTCTAGTACTTTCCAAGTTCCCAAAGGTTGGCCCATTTATCCCAACACACAACTATGAGGTCATTGTTGTCAACAACAACAAAAACTCATTTATCGAGAATTTGCTTTATTGTTTTCCTTGCTAGTGCAATGTTGTGTAGATTTTCCTTTAGGTACTCTGATTCTATGGTTGATTTTTGAGGAAAACCATCACCACCATATTGACATATTCATTCCATTTCCATAGTGATGGAATCCACATCCATTTTTAGTATTTCAACCTCTGTTGGTTTCATTTCAATATAGAGTTTCTATCTTTCTTCTAGAAATATCATTGGTACAACATCATACTTATTCACTTCTCTACTTGGGGATTTTCCTAATTCTATATAGAAAAATTATCCATATGCACCATCTCCTTTTCCATTAGCTCCAAATTTTCTAGAAATCCCTCTTTTACATTCAGAGTCAACACCGATAAAAAATAGGATTCATCTACCCCCTTACCCAAGTTGACCAGACCCCCTAATCCTTTCACCCATAGTATGGACATATTATACTTTGATGAAGATATCATTAAGGCCATGATTTCATAATATGTTCCTTGATACAATTTGCATCATAGATATATTTCCTTCCAAATACCATCATTGTCGAATCTTACTAGTACATTGGCAAGGCTAAATACATTATCCCCCACAAATAATTCAATTGGTTTAAGCACTCCATTCTTACCCAGAATATATTTGAAAAGGGAAATGTGACCAATTCACAAAAAACCATTTCCATAAACATGTTTTTCACCCCTAACATCACACAAAACATTCTTCTTGGTGGATCCTACACCCCCAAGGATGTTGCTTCTTATAAAGAATTATCTCAATATTTTTGTGATGTCTTCACATCGTCCTCTACAAAAATTCCTAGCTTAGATCCTTGTATTGTTGAACATCTTATTGATACATGGCAAAGGTTTCCACCCATTTGATAGAAATAAAGGCCTATTAATCCCACAAAAGTCCTAGCCATCAAGGTGAAAACGAAAAAATTGCACTTTGAAGGCTTCATTTATCCTATTTTCTACTCCTCATGGGTGTCCAACCATTTCCTATTATAGCTATGTTTGGTCATCTAGACCAATTAATTAGAGCTAATCCTTTACCATATCCAATCCTTTGGAAAAGTTTTGAAGCAACTTGTCTTATGCATGTGCCCTACTAAAGTGCAACTCATGCACAACATGATTTTTGCTAGTTAGCAACTTGTGCACACCTTCAAAATGGCCAAAAAACTAAATAAAATGAAAAATGCATGGGCCTCAAGTGGAGATCATAAAGGTAGTACACTTGTGCAACCCGAATATCTCACCCCAACTGATGGAACCACTTTCTAGCCATATAGATCAGAGGTCCATGGTTGGGAGAAGAACACAGCTTCATGCTAGAGAAATTGGTTAGACCTTGTTGAAATTCATGTGCTCCAAATTCTCTCATTGTGTATAGCTAGCTTTGTTTCTCCAAGTCTAACAAATTTTTGAATAAATCTTTTTGAGCCACCCCTTAGATCCCTCATCAATGTAAAACTTGTATCCTTGTTGAGTGGGAATTTTGATCACATGGCTAAGATTGGAGGAAGAAAGACTTGGGTGAAGGAGGTGTCATGACAAGATTATGTATATTGTATTTTATTGTACACTTTTCAACTTATCTAAACAAACTCACTTCTTCATCCCCCCACCCAAAATCCTTGACTCATTTAGATTACATGCATTGTATTTGAATGTTAGGAATTGTGGTTAGATTACTCACCTAAACTTAGATAGGGTTTCATTCTTTGCAATCTATTTTTGTAAATGTTAATTGGGAAATAAGAAAGTGGCCAGACTGGAATCTACAATGACTGGTCCGGATTATTTTGGGAAAAAAATGAAAGAAGAGATATTAGAATGAAATACACATAAAAATTGATAGAAACAAAGAAAAATAACAATACATGATTTCTATTAATGAAATAAATGTACAGAGACTGTAAAAATACAGAGTGCAAAACTCGCTAGAATGGCGGAAACTTTACTCTGAGAAGAGATGTGATGGCTACATTCATTTGCAAGAAGGTGATTAAAATGAGGCTCTAAAGACATTTTTATGATAAACATGAATGCCAAAACCATATATATCCAAAATCCTAACCCTAGGAGATGAAGCGTAAAAAGTCATGCAGGCCCCGTTGGGGTAAGTTAGTACATTAACTTCCCGGGTTCGTAATGTTTGCATATGATATCTGTTTTAGGTGTGTGGTAGCCCATTGGAAAGGTATTTTCGAGAAATACTCATTATGATGTCAAATTCTGACTTAGTCTATAGTTTGATTGTGGAAATCCAAGAAAACATTGTTTAGAGCCCCAAAATAGCCCTAAAAGTACAAAAATATGTACTGACATGAAAAATTCCAAAATAAGCCACTTGGAATAAGTGGATTGCCACCAATATCCACCTGGATGTTGTGTAGGGCTTCAAGACATCCCCATAAGTGCAGAACCCATAATTACAAAGAAATTTCCCCATTACAAAGAAACGTGCTAAACTAAAAACTGTCAAGATGAGCCCGTTGGAATTTGGAACACGTGGGTGGCCACCAATATCCCCCTGGATCAATCCTCCCCCCTTATGAAGAAATGGTCTCCATTGCATTGAGTGCCTAAGGAAGAGGGGAAATCATTTTCTGAATCTGAATCTTGGTGATCTACGTGCCTTGTTGGAGAAGTTGTGTTGCTTGTTCTGTGGAAGGTTGTCACAAACCTGTTCCTGGAGGGGTTGAATCTGTCCCACCAACCTGTTGTCTCTAGGATTGATGGGGCATTGTGTACGCACCATTGTAGGTGAAGAAACAATATCTTCTTTCTCTTTTGCAGTCTGCATCTATTGGATATAAGGTGTTGAGGTTGCAATGGTTGTAGTGGCCTTTTGTACATCCTTTGAACAGATTGTGAAGAGGATGAATTTTGCAGTATGAGAGATTACCTTGCGTCATTGTTTTGGTTGAACAGTAGTCAAAAATACATCTAGTATCCTGTAGAGCTGACCCCCTAGAGTAATAATGACACTATGAGGTTGAGACTCATAAACAGCATGACGTTTCCACATATATGGTTGGCCCAAAATAACAACATAGACATCAAGAGGGGAAACATCACACACTACCTCATCCTTTAAAGGATAGATTCCATAGGACAAGCGGCACTGCTGACTGACATGGAGATATCGTCCCTGGTGAAGCCACCCAATTTTGTATGGTTGTGGGTGTGGTGTTGTCAACAACCCCAACTATTTGACAACCTCAACTGAGATGAGGTTCTTCTGGATACCTCTATCAACAATGAAATGTAACGGGGTCCCCTTCACCCACATCTGTGAATGGAAGAGGTGTTCCCCCTCTTCAGGATATACTGGTTCTTCCGGTTGAATTGTTGCAGTCGCAACAGTAGCAGTAGGGTCTACGTCAATGATATGTCTGTTTTCAATATTTTCTAGATCATATTCTGAATCAGGGTTCGGCTCTTTGTCTTTGACCTCGACCACCAATGACTGTTTCGAGTGGCATTCATCAGTGTTGTGCTAGGGGATTTTGTGGAAGTCGCATCGCTTCCCAGTGTCATTCTTCGTCTTTCCTTTACCCTTTCTTTCCTATCTCTTGGATTGGTTTTTGAAAGGTTGTTGGTTAGGGTCATCTTTACCATGCTTTGGTTGTTTCGGATTTGCAGACCCAGACTCACATTTGTTTCAGTGCCTAAATTTATGCTCGATTTTGACAGCATTTTGATATGAATCTCCCAATGATGAGATGTTTAGGAAATCCATTTCAGTCTGGATGTACCTATGTTGATCCCAACGATATTTCAGAACCACGTGTCACTCAGAGTCCTTGATACCCAACTTGGTGCGCAAGGTATGGAAATTATTTGTGAACTCTGACATCATTTGGCTCTTCTCTTTTTGCAGTGTGGTCCATCTCATGTATTAGACTTCATAGTTAACAACAGGGTAGTATTGTTCCTTAACCGCATCCACAAAACAATCCCAAGTGGGTTCGGCCCCATATATTCCATATTCCTCTGTGTAAATTTGCTCCCAATAAGTTTCCCACCAATGTTTGACATGAGGGAGAGCCTTGAGGAGTGTGAAGGTGATATTTTCCCTATCGGAAAAAATTGTGAATAGAGAAATAAGCTTCTAGCAGATTCAACCATATTTCTAAGGCATCTGCATCTATTTGACCTTCAAATATGGGAATATAAAAATTAACTTGTACCTTGAAGGGAGAGGTTCCTCTAAAGTGGTCGCTTGATGAAGATGTGCATGTTTCTATTAGCAAGTGTTGAAGGATGTGAGAAAAATTATCCATCATTTCATCCCTCTATCAAGTGAGAGCTTGCTCAAGCAACATGGTAATAGAATCTTTTGCTCCACCATTTTGCTTTTATGTCTCCATAGAGGGTTTCTTGGGCGTGTGAGAGTGATTGTCCTCAAGAGAGACAAGCTCGAGACCCAACTTTCTATACTCAGACCTTGTCGAGGACATGCACTGAAAAATGATCAAGAGAAGCCTACTTTGATACCACTTATCCAAATTATTTTCGGAACGAAATGAAAGCAGAGATATTACAATGAAATATACGTAAAAATTGCCAGAAACGGAGAAATACAACAATACATGATTTCTATTAATGAAAGAAATGTACATAGACTATAAAAATAAAGAGTGCAAGACTCACTAGAATGGTGGCATGTTTATCTCTGAGAAGAGATGTGACAGCTACGCTCATTCGCAAGAAGGTGATTACAATGAGGCTCTCAAGGCCTTTATATGATAAACATGAAAGCCAAAACCCTAGACATCCAAAAACCTAACCCTAGGAGATGAAGTGTCAAAAGTCATGTGGGCCCCATGTTTAATTTTAATGCTTAGCTCATGAACATGTAGTTTATTTCAATTTAGCAAGTACTTGAACCATAAACAATGCAACAATACCATACACAAGTTTTGCAATAACCAAGATCACAAGAAGAATAACCATGCACAATAAGTATCCTGGGAAAACCCTTCTCAATCAAGGGAAAAACCCTACAATCCTTTGCTATATTCTCAAGAGAAGATCCCCCATGCCATAGACCTTAGCACACAAGAGGGTGCTTACAAAACCTAGAGACTTGCACCCTAGAAAGATACGCACTTCATTCATACAAGTGTTTGCTGAAATTATGAGATGGCAAGTCAGTGAGTGTGATCTATAATATGTGTGTCTATTGGCACAATAGGGTTGACTTATATAACTCAAAAATATAATTAATATTTACACAATATTAATTATCTTTCACATGGTGTGGTCGAATTGTACCCTTCAAAACATAATTAGGGTTACAACAAATCTTACTCTTAGACAATATAGCAAGGATCTCTCTCACCCTCTAGTGCTCAACCAGAGACCATCTCAAGCCAAATCAACTTAGTACAGAGGAGTACAAGGTAGGAGACCATCTCAATTCATCTCAACTTAGTCGAGAGGAGTAGAAAAGAGACCACACATCATCACAACTTAGTCTAGATTCTAAGGCACACCCATCACATGGGAACACCCAACACTTGGGCTCTCTCTCACAGATGTCTCAACTCAGTCAGGGGAGAATGATCTCGAGGATGTCTCATGAATTTGCAATCAACAACACTCCCTCTCAGCTAGGGAGGCATTCTCCACAAGACCAAGTCTCTCATGGAATTACTCGAACTTCGTCCCAACAAGCGGTTTGGTGAAGACATCTTCAACCTGCTCATGTGTAGAAAGGTATTGCACATGCATTTTTTTCCTCTACACCATATCTCTCATATAATGGTATTTGATCTCGATGTGTTTCGATTTATCATGAAACATGGGATTCTCTGAGAGCTTCACATAACTCTGGTTATCACAATGGATAACAGCGGAATCCATCTCATGCCCAAATAAATATGCAAGGATCTTGTGAATCCACATTGCTTCGTGGAATGCCACACATAACACTATGTACTCTGCTTCTGCAATACTCAAATCCACAGAGCTTTATTTCCTGCTGCACCAAGAAACCATGGAAGATCCCAAAGTAAAACAATAATCGAATGTGCTCTTTCGGTCCACTACTCTCCCTGCCCAATATTCATCGACATATCCCTGCAATTTCATGTCTACATTGAAGGCATATCTCATGCCATATCCAACTTTTCCTCGAAGATATCTTAGCACATGCTTCACTACTATCTAATGAGTCTGTCTCGGTTGACTCATAAACTGATTGAGTACATTCACTGCATAGCATATATCAATTCTAGTGTTAACCAGATGCATCAATGATCTAATCAGTTGTTGGTAAATATGTGGATCAATATCACTCGAATCAGTATAAGCCTCGTTCATTTTCTTTAGATCCATCACCATCGGTGTAGGCATGGACTTGCAGTCTGGTATTCTGAATTTCTTCAATATTTCCACTGTATATTTTCCTTGACTCGGGAAAATCTCATCAGTCCTCTGCCATACTTCTAGTCCCAATAAGTAGTTCATCATACCTACGTCTTTCAACTCGAATTCAGAAGTCAATCCATGCTTTCATTCAGCAATAAGACTTTATGAACTAGTGAGGAATAAGTCATCAACATATAGGAAAAAAATCAGGCACTCATCACCAACAATATGGTAGTATAGGTTGGGATCAACAACACTCTTGTTGAAGCCCAAAATCATTAAGTATCCATCAATATTCTTGTACCAAGCACGAGGTTCCTGCTTTATTCCATACAGGTCTTTCTTCAACCTACACAGATGAGACTCCTTCTCATGTATCACGAATCCATATGGCTTCTCGATGTAAACTTCTTCCTCAATATCACCATTGAGAAAGGATGTCTTTACATCCATATGATGTAGTCTCCAACCCATGGATGATGCAAGGGAAATGATCATACGGATGGAAGTGTATTGGGAAATAGGAGCAAATGTCTCCTCATAATCTATTCCCTCCACTTGAGAGAATCCTCTAGCCACAAATATCATTTTGTATTTCTCAACACTTCCATCAGTTACATGTTTGATCTTATAGATCCACTTGGAAGTCACCACATACTTCCCTTTCAGTCTCGAAACAATATCCCACACATCATTCTTCATGATGGATGATACTCTTCGGTCATGGAATTCTTTACAAACCTGTTGACCTACTGCTTCTCCATGACAAGAAGGCTCAGTATCAATGATGTGGCTCATAGATAAAATATAGATCGAAAATCTATGTGGTCTATTTCTCTCTTAGAATGTACCACTAGGAGTCGTATGTCCCTCTACCTCTCGCAAAGTCTGTCGATCCCAAATAGGAATTTTATGGCCTACTACAATGTCTCTAGGAACATCAACTAGATCAATTGGATCAATAATTGTATCTCTCTGAACTGTTGAAGGGGGAGAATGAATTATCTCACTATCAATCTCCAATGAGATTCTCTGTATCTTTGAAAGGATATATTTTCCTCAAAGGTGACATCTATGCTCACCTCAATATGTCTCTGACCAGGTATGTAGATCCGATATACCTTTGAAGATTCAGTGTACCCCACAAATGTACCTTTTCTTCCTGAAGGGTCTAGCTTCGTCCTTTTCTCCTTGGGTACATGAATGTATACTGGACACCCAAATATCCTAAAGTTTCCAACCTCATGCTTCACTCTCGCAAAGGCTTCTTCGAGAGTCATTTTCTTCAAAATATGATGAGGACTCTTGTTCTGAACATACACAGTTTCCATGGATGCTTCTACCCATAGAATCATAGGTAGATTCTAATCATGTATCATCGTTTTGGTTTCCTTAATAATGGTTATGTTCTTCCTCTTTGCAACCCCATTTTGCTAAGGGTTATAAGGAACAATGTACTCCCTCTTGATCCCTACCTCAATACAGAAATCATTGAAATCCTTGGAGGTATACTCTCCTCCATTATCTAATCTCGGCACCTTTATCCTCCTCCCAATCAGGTTCTCAACCTAAGATTTAAACTCTTGAAATCTCGCAAGGGATCCATCCTTGGTCTTCAAGAAGTAAATCCATGTCTTCCAAGAGTGATCATCGATGAAGAGAACATAGTACAAATATCCATTCAAGGAAGCAACAATCATGGGTCCAAAAACATCTGAATGTATCAAGTCCAATATCCCCTTGGATTTGTTGTCACTACTCAAGAAAGATCCCTTGACATTCTTGCCAAGAGCACAACCTCTGCAAATGCCATCATGCTAAACATGTATCTCTAGAAGGCTAGTTACCATCTTCCCCAGAGCGGGAAGGGCTCTATAATGTATATGGGAAAGTATTCTATGCCATAGCTCACTCAAGATGATAGTATCATATAACAAGGCCTGAACTATTTGTACATTCAGTATGTACAAATAGTTTTCTCGAACACCAATCACTCAGGAAGAATCCATATGTGAGTTCTTGTGCCATGCAATAAATTTTCCTTCAGAGAAGGTAACCTTGTAGCCTTTATCCTCTAAGGCAGAAACAAAGACAAGGTTCCTTTTCATCCCAGGTACATACAATACCTCACTCAACTGAAGTGATATGTCGGAATCTAGTTGGAATGTAGAATTTCCAACTCCTTTCACAATATAGTTGGCATTGCCTCCAAGTACAACATGTAGACTAGACTGTTTCTCAACAAGGTCTACCAAATGATCTCTATATCCAATCATGTGTCTAGAAGAACCACTATCAATTAACCAAATATCACTATCAGTAGGAAATGCACCTGAGAGCAAGAAGAATGCTTCATATTTATGTCTTCATCTCTCTGATGTGGTTCTAGATCAACATCAATAGTGGATGCAAGTTGTCTTCCTTTCTTCCTGGTAGGACAATTTCTCGCAATGTGTCCATACTTGTCACATTTGAAACACTGAATCTTTGAATTGTCTTTTATGTGTTCATGACCTAAAGCTGATGAATTTTTCTTGTCTATGAATTCTTTGTTGAAACGTATTCCATTTATTCTTCCTCTCTTTGTATGAAAATCAAGAGCATGATTTTCATCATGATGGGAGTCTTGCACTCCTCTATCTATAAGTCTAGTTTCTCCCTGGGTCCAATCTGTCCATAGATGATCAAATCCAGGTAGATCTGCTCTACCACTAATACTTTGAAGAAATGGTTCCCAATGTCTTGGAAGAGAATTGAGAGTAGTCAAGACAAGTTCTCTGTCTGATATGATTTCTCCAATGGCACCTAGTTGATCTTTGATCTCTAAAATCTTCATGAAGAAGGTAGCAACGGTGTCAGATTTTGTCACCTTGATATGTTGAAGTTGATTCTTCAATGTAAGAGCTATGATTGTGTTGTTACTCTCAAACATATTCTTCAATGCTTCATACATCTCATAAGTTGTCTTTAGGGTAGCAATATGAGGTAGTAGATGATCTATTACTGAATAGATGATTATCTTCCTTGATTTGATGTCATTTTCCTTCCAATCATCATTCTCTTCATCGGTAGTTGTTTCTGGTAGAGTCTTTTCTATAAAACTCAATAGGTCATCCTCTTCCAGGGTAATATGTAGTCTTGATTTCCAAAAACTAAAGTTGCTTGATCCAGCAAGCCTATCTTCCACCAAAGTTGCCTTCCTCATGGTTTCCAGATTCTTCCACAAAACCTAATGGCTAGGCTAGTCTAGAAACCTTAGGTTTCATTGGACTTATGACTTCCAGCAATAAGCCTTGGAAAGTCAGAAGAACACTAGTGAGCTGCAAAAATCCTTTAATGAGCTACAGAAACCCTAAAACCAAAATTCTACAGAAACCTTAGAAACCCTAAGGGACAAAAATAAAAAAATCTTGGAATTGCAATATTAGAGTTGTAGGAGGTGCTCTGAAGGAGGTTGTACACTCCTATGCAAAAATTATTGCCAACGCTCAAGTGTAAAGTGGTGAAACTAGCAAAAGAAGGAGGGTTGTTTTTGCAGTTGCAGCAAGAAGGTGACGGTTGGCTCTTTAATACCTTGTGCAATGGTCTCTTCGAGAACTCTTCTATGATACCATGTTGAATTTTAATGCTTAGCTCATGCACATATAGTTTATTTCAATTTATTGTGTACTTGAACCATAAACAATGCAGCAACACCATACACAAGTGTTGCAATAACCAAGATCACAAGAAGAATAACCATGCACAAGAACACAAGAAGTATCATGGGAAAA